>VZRN01001154.1:45897-60557 GCA_013397935.1 Dasyornis broadbenti
CCGGCCGCGCGCGGAACCGCGCCCGCGGCAGCGCCCCCTGCCGGCCCCGCTGCGCCAGCGCCTCCGGGCACGTGGGTTCGAGTCCCGGCACCGCATTCGGCCCGGCGCCGCGTTCCCGGCGGCAGCACTGCGTTCCTGCTTTCGTTCTAGTCACATTCCCATCCTCAAGTACCATAGTTCCTTCTCCAGAGCCACGTTCCCATTCCCAGGTACCATGGTTCCATTTCTGGAGCCATGTTCCTGTCTCCCGAGCCACATACCCATCCTCAAGCACCATGTTCCCATACCATCCCAGGCATCATGTTCCAGTTCTCAGCACTGTGTTCCTGTCTCCAGAGCCACATTTCCTTCCCCAAGGATTGTGTTCCAGTCTCTAGTGCTGTGTTCCCATCCTCAAACACCATGATTCCTTCTCCAGAGCCACCTTCCCATTCCCAGATACCATGGTTCCATCTCCAGAGCCATATTCCTGTCTCCAGAGCCACATTCCCATCCTCAAGCACCATGTTCCTACCCCAGGCACCATGATCCCTTCTCCAGCTCCATGCTCCCATTCCCAGGTTCTCCTGGCAGCTTCCTGACTCCTGAGGGTGGAGCCAGGTGGAGGTCAGGCTGCTCTTCTGAGTCCAAGGCACAGGACAAGAGCAAACAGCCTCAAGTTGCACCAGGTGAGGTTTAGATTGGAGATCAGGAGAAATTCCTTCAGAAAGGGTGGTCAGGCAATGGAACAGCTGCCCAGGGCACTGCTGGAGTCACCAACCCTGGGAGTGTTCAAAAAATGAGTGGATATGGCACTTGGGGACATGGGTTAGTGGTGACCTTGGCAGTGCTGGGTTAAGGGTTGGACTTGATGATCTTGGGGGGCTTTTCCAACCTCAACAATCCTCTGTGTTCCCATCCCCAGTGCCACTTTTCAGTCTCCAGGGCCATGTTCCTGTCCCCACTGCCACATTCCTGTCCCCAGTGCCACTTTCCCATGCCCAATGCCACTTTCCCATCCCCAATGCCACATTCCCATCCCCAGTGCAAGGTTCCTGTCCCCAGTGCCACGTTTCCATCCCTAGTGCCACTTTCTCATTCCCAGGGCCACTTTCCTGACCCCAGTGCCATGTTCCTGTCCCCAGTGCCATGTTCCCATCCCCAGTGCCACTTTCCTGTTCCAAGTGCCACATTCTTGTCCCCAGTGCCATTCTTGTGTACACTTGCTAGACCATACACAAAGGGTAAAGGAAAGAGCCACTCTGTGCTCTTTGTGTTGCTTGAATCTTCAAATATGATACATCAACATCACCCCAGGATGGCATACACCTACATATTTTCTGGAGAGAGGCATTTTGGGCTGCTTTGTTTCACTTGCTACTAAAAAGTTGGTGAAAATAATTTAAAATATTGAAAGAAATACCATCAAGGTGGTACTTTAGAGGAATCACTAACTGCTACCTGCCATTTAATCAGAAAACTCAAATACAATGCTGATGAGTTAATTGAAGTGATTTCTTTAAAAAAATGTCATTACAGCTTACAAGGAATTAGAACTAGATGTGTTTAAAATTAACCATTTCTCAGAAAAAGAAAAATTCTGTGACAGTCACTATGAGGGAAGATATATGGCTGAAGATTCCAAGATAATGCACCTCAGGAAGAATAATTTCAGGGACACAGAGGGATGCATATGCAGACCTTCACTCTAGACTATTCTGTTCAACAAGGCTTCTCTTACATCATGTTTGCAAATAGTCTGCAGAAGAATATTTGCCTTGAAGAACAAGCAACAGTTCCACAGAATTTCCACCCTGAAAATTGTCAGAATTCCTAGATTTTTTCACTATGACTAGTTTCTTAAAGCCAAGCAGTTGATGTCCTCCAAATTAATCCTTCAGAACTGCTAGTACTGCTACCTAAGCAAATGGCATGCTTCTAATAAAGACTGGACATTCTACTCAGTTTTCACCAGCAGTGCTCAGCAGATGCAGGAGCCCTGCAGAGCACCTGCAGTCTGGACAGGAGCTCTTGTTGACATCTGGGAAGGTGACAAAACACTGACTGTCTGTTCAAGAACACTGTTCTGTGTGGGAAGGGAATGCAGACACACAGAAAACAAAATGATTGTGTGCACTGGCACCCAGTTGAGATCACCACCGATTTAGAACTACAGCCTCTACCGGCTATCAGCTGTAATAATTTAGTCATAGAAAACCCACTCCTTAATTCAGCCATGTGTGAACTCTGTAGAATGTTTCTTCTGAAATTCAAAGACGAAGTATTTTCCGTCTGTTTTGTTTTTCATACTTACCTGAGTGAGCTACAAGTGGCATGAACTACAGTCAGATGAAGGGGGAAGGCATCTTTCCAACCTGTAAATCGCAGTGCTGCTCACCTTTTGCAGTTCTAGGTAACTATGGCTGGCATGCTCAGGTACATGGCACCTTTCAGCATTCAGCCCTAGAGTAGCTGTCAGAGCAAGTTACAGCAGCTGAATAGAGATTTTGAAGAAAGATCTAGCAAACCTGTTCCTGAGGGCTGCATAATATTTGGTGATCCCTGCTATTTCATTGCCTGTAAAAAGGTACAGCCACACCAGAACTAGGCTGGTCTGTTCATTTCTCTCTTGATGCTCTCGCTTGCTATTCAACAGCATAGCACCACAGTTATTCATGCTATTTTTCTGACTTGCAAGTTTAAATTGCTCATTTCTCCTCCTATGTATGCATAATCCAGACCTTGACAAGACTGTTCTATTTGTTTGTAAGGCTTTTTTCCTTGAAATATTCCTTCCTGTTCCTACAGGAAATGAAAAACCAGCCTAGTTCAGTACACATACTATGTGCCTCTCAAGGGTGATAGGAATATGTTTTTCTGACTTGCAAGTTTAAATTGCTCATTTCTCCTCCTATGTATGCATAATCCAGACCTTGACAAGACTGTTCTATTTGTTTGTAAGGCTTTTTTCCTTGAAATATTCCTTCCTGTTCCTACAGGAAATGAAAAACCAGCCTAGTTCAGTACACATACTATGTGCCTCTCAAGGGTGATAGGAATATGTTTTTCTTATGCACTTTACCCTAAACTGAACTTCCATTCCTTGTGCTCAGTAATGCACAAAAGGCGAGGAAAAAAAAATCCAAGTGCTTTATTGCTACCTCCTACTTTCTCCTTCATAGAAATGGACCTTGACATGAATTAATCATTCCCTGCATAAAGATTATAAAGAAAAAAAGCAAGGTAATCTTATTTTACCTGAAGACCAAAAGGAAAACAAAATTCCTAAAAATAATTCCTTTTCTCCTTTTGCAACAAGCTCCTTAAGCAAATACTTTGGATGAAACAGACTGTCTGATAGATCATGAAAACCATATTGAAGGTTCTGCATCCATCATAGAAAACACCTTGTCCACAGGTTTCTCATCTTTAAAGTTGGTGCCTGTTAGCTTAATTGTCCATAGATCTAGCTCTCCTAACAGCTGAACAAGAAGAAATCTTTACCCACACAGGCAGAACTAATCATATGCAGGCCTCTGGAGATTAAGCAAGCAAGTGCCAGGCTCCACGGCTTGGTTCTTTGCCTTTGGCAACAGCACGTACTTTCATTCTCCCTGTCGGGCTGCAAAGACTTATCTGCTTCTCTCTTGCACAGAAAGAACACCTTACTGGCACAGCAGCTCTCCGGCGCACAGAAGGCGAAGAAAGAAGGCATACAGCAGTGTGCTTGTGTGTGCCCTGTAGAGCATTGCAAAAATCCAGCAGAAAGCTCTTTCTCAAGCAGAGTTAGCCCAGAAATGCTCTCTCTGCTTCAACAAGCAACTCACAGCCCCTTGCACTCTGGGGCACACGGTGCAGAGAGAGAGTGAGCGAGAGAGAGAGAGAAGCACTTTCCCACAGCTTCAGGATTGCAGAGCTCAAGCAGTTAGAGCTGCCACAGAAGGATGCATCTGAACACAAGGTGTTCCTCAAGTACCCGCTTTGAAAAGTACTACCTCGGCGAAATGTGCCAGGAGAGAAGCACTTGCTCGGTCAGTCTCTCTATGTGCAAGGCTTTCAACACAGCCCTACGATCTCGGCGACGAGAAGGGCTAATGAAGAACCTGGTTTTGTCCTGGCGCATTTTTATCTGTGAGACATCTATCCGGATCTTTAGTCCTTGCAAGGCTGTAATGTGCGTTGTGATACTTCAAGCTGAGAAGGAATGTGTAGAGAGCACAGCGATCTGACGGCGCTGAGCAGATTGTAAAGGGAAGAGGACTGCCCCTTGGATATGGTGCAAATACAAGTTTCCATGCATCAGTGACAAGCTCCAAGCAAGACTGTTGTCCTGGCACAGTTGTCTGTGGGATTTATGTTTAGGTTCAGACAACAAGAGAAGCAGAATGCAGGGGTACCTAGCACCGAGAAACAAAGTACTGAAAAGATTTGCATTTAGATTCAGATGACAAGAGAGGCAGAATGTAGGGGTACTTACTGCTGAGAAGGAAAGTGCATGGCCAGGTGTGTTACAAAAGGTAAACGACAAAGCCGCAGAGCACCATGCTTGTGTGTGCAGTGTACAGGCTGCAAGAGGAGTGTGGCTGTCAATCAATTGCCTTCTGAATTCACATTAGCAGTTGTAAGCAAGAACTTCAATGACAGCTACTTGCGCTGCTACCTATTCCTCTTCCAGCCCTCTGTGGAAACAACACACTTACCTTTCGATGCTGAGATACAGAGAACACAGCGGTAGATGAAGCAGAGAAGGCAAGTACAGAGTGCACCGGTGAGTTTGATCTGGCTTACATGTGGCAAGGGCAAGGTACAGCCCAGCACTGGCTTTTTCTTCTACAGCCTCTTTAATGGGATCAGGTGCTGGATGTTTGCAACACAGCTGCGAAAGTGAAACCTCTTATGATACATATATCTGAGAAGGAAGGAACTTAGTCTCAGTATGCTGTGGGCAAGTTAAATGCTCCTAGGAGAAAGGGCTCTTTTAGGAACATTTTCTGTCCTGACACTTACATCTTTGTGAGCTATAGCTGCTTGGGCTATGCGACACTGTAGGTGTGCGAAAGTGATTGTGCTGTGAATATCAGCTTTCACAGGGAAGAGGAGAGTTTAATGAATACATTCTTTCCTGGCACATCTCTCAGTCCAAACTACAGCTGGAAATGCTTCACTTTTGCCGTGGGCTTTCTCACTTTGAGAAAAAGTGAGGACACTATCTAGCCGAGAAGGAAAGTGCGAATCACTAGTGTGTGTGCTCTAGTTTAGAGACTAAAGACACTATGAAGGTCAGCACTGGTGTTTCGTTCTAAGACTTTTTCTTTGCTAGCAGCTCATGGAGGTTTTGCAGGGGTCTGTGATATGCGAAAGTGAGTGGGTAAGATGGTACATGGAGCTTGAGGGAAAGTGCAAGTGCAGACAACTGCATAAAGCAACTGCTTTATGCAGTTCAGTGGGTGCGAGTTACACGTTGAGCAACTGATCACGCAGAAGAGGTTCTAAAAGAAAGAGGTGGTCCTGCAATTGCCTTTTGTTTTGCAGCCTAGAATCAACACAGCCAACCATGAAACGATTCCTCTTCCTTCCCCGCTAGATGCAGGATCACATTCTGTCAGTGGCTAAGAGCCAGGATTCACCATGGAGCTTTTCCACGAGCTGCTGCTCGCACACGGACGGGGCCGGGCCAGAAATGCGCTCGGCTTTTTCCTGGGCTCTGTCAGCTCTCATGGGGAACAACCACACGATGGCGCTGCAGACTCGCAAATAAAAGAAACGCAAGGAGCCCGGCTAGAAACCATCCCAAGTATACGTTCAAGTTGGAAACGTCCCTGCTCTCAATCAACTGTGTCAGCACAAAAAGATTGCGCTGATCTTCCCCTTCCAAGTGAAAACTCTTATTTGCACCAGACTCAAACGGCAACACGAACTTCTTTGCCCTAACAAATCTTTTCACTCTCACAAAGTCTGGCTACAAACCTGAAAACATCTGGTAAAAACAAAGCTCACAAATGTGCCAGCTGAAAAAGCTCTTGCTGCCTACAACTTCAACTACACCCATCAAACTATCAGCGCACACCCTGCTATTGGTACTTTCTCTCTCAGCTCTTAGTACCATCCTAAGCCTTCAGTCTCACTGAGTCAGCATCTAGTCAGATCTGGCACTAGGGACTGCTCATGCGCTAATGGGACCAGGATGAAAAGCTCAACAGCTTGGCATTTGCATTCCCACTGACAGTTCAACAGCTGTAAGCCAGATAACTGCCTATTGGCAAAAGCCTTTAAATTCACTAAGACCAACCAATGTGCACATCCAAACTTGTTTTCTTTGCATTATAAGCCCATCTCCAAAGAAATGGCATCCCCTCCTCCAAAACACAAAACATCCAGGGACTGACTGATTCCATACAAAGGTGCCACAACAGTGTTCCTGGGCATTACCTGCCCAGGGCACTAGGTCAGCTACCCACCAAGGCTGAGCAGAGCAACTTACCTTGTTCAAAAGATGGTGCTGCCAGAATTTCAAAAGGCCATTTCTGAGAAGTGGAAACCACATGCCAAATTGAATCCTTCAAGAGACCACCTTCCAAAGATGGATTCCAACTCCATAACTGTACAAACTGAGGCAGTGCTTCCACACCAGTTATGCCAGGACAGAAAGTTGTTGGCCCCCTGGACCTCCACTAGGCAGCTTCTTCTCTGCACCTCCAGCACTGGGGCTACGTGCTTTCCTTCACCTGAAAAAGCATTGCCATTCTCCTTCAGGAACTTAGCAAGCCAAAGTTGCATACCGCCTCCAATATTGCATACATCCAACAATTGCTCCTTCAGAGAAGGGGCCAGGAGAGAAATGTCTTGCTGGACTATACCTCCCCATGGCACCTTAACTTCTGTTCCACTGACACTGGCACTATGGCCTTTGCTTCCCAAGGAAAGGCACTTTGAGTCATTTGGCTGGGACTTGCCTTCCGTACATTGCCTAATTTTAACTAGCATCCCCTTGCTTTGCTTGCCTTTCCTACATCTGCCTTGCCTTGCCCTGACTACGTCTTCCTCACTTTGCTTTGCCTTGCCTACCACTCTTTACCTTGCCTTCCATGCAGGCAAGGCAATGCAAAGCAAATGTAGGCAATTGTAGGCAAGTCAAGGGAGAGGTAGGCAATGCCACAGCAGTGAGGGGAAAGAAAATGGAGTGGCAGGCAAGAGAAGGCCTAGAAGGTATAGGTAAGGCTGGGCATAGGAAAGTAAGCCCAGTGGTGGGTAGGCCAGGCAGAAATAGGAAGGACTAGACAAGACCCTGGAGGAAAGCCATAGGCCAGTGGGCCATGGGCATGCAAGAGAATGCAAAGCCGTGAAGGTTTAGCAGGGCAAGGCAAGGAAACTCTTGGATTGCCAAAGCAAGGCAGGTGAGAGGTGCATTCAAGGATTGATGGTAGACAAAAGCGGTGAGGACAGACTGATTTGATTGGCCTTGGTCTCACCTGTGCCGCATCTAATCTGCACTTAAAACACTGGGGCTACCTGCTTCCCTTCCTATGCAGAAGAACTGTCATTCTGGTCCCAGAGCCCAAGAGCAAAATGTGGATGGCCTGTCCAAAATTCAAGGCATGCATGATTTGGTGCCAGACAAAAGCTGCCTGACAGATGACAGATGGCTCCACATGACCTCCTATGGGCTTCCTCTTACATGCTCCTGAAACACTGGTGGTATGTGAAGGCCTTGAGAGTCCTCAGGGAAGCAGGCAAGGCAAGGCAAGTTGAAGAAATGCCACAAAAAAGGGGTCTTGTATTCCGGGCTGGGGAGGGGTGAGCAAGGTCCTGCAAGGCGAGTGAGGGCTTCAAGGGCAACACAAGACAACTGCCAGGTTTGCAGGGCGAGGCAAGGGAGAGATTGGCAAGGCAAGTCCTAGAAGGAGAAGGGAAGGCAAGGCTGGGCCTGGACAAATGGGTAGGGAAGTCAAGGTGGGGATGGGTGAGCAAGTCAGTGTAAGGCCATGGAGGGACGGAAGAGCAAGAAGGGTCACTTAAGTTCATACAACATAACCTGTCAAAATCTTTGCACCCATGCCCATGTGCTAAAAGCAAAAAATCAATTGCTGCTTGATTTTGCAACGTAGCATGTCTAATACTGTCTACATCAATTAACAAGTCAGATATAGCTATGTTGGTAGCATTACTAAACTTTGCCAACCAACAGTCAGGTTTATTCAGGCTCCTGAGGGCTTCTGCTCTTGCAACCCCAGGAGCTAATGAAGAGGCAGTGATTATCTTGGCAGCATTCCAGAACTCAGCTGTATCTCTGCAGGCAGTAGTAAAAGCATGTATGCTGTGAGTATGACAGTGGTGAGTTCAGTTTTGTTGGATCCACAGTGCAATTGTATTTGGAGATAAGAGGGTTAGCTTTCCCAAAGTACATGGACCACCTTTACTTGCCATTGTGTGTTAGTTTTGCTTGCCCCAGTTTTTTCTAGTGGCGGGGGGAGCCCACAAAATGGCTCCTGTGAACGTGTCCAACAGAGCCAATCCCTGGTGGCTCTGAAATGATGGACACGCTGCTGGTCAAGGCTGAGCCAATTAGAGATGTTGGTTACGCCTCTGTGAAAACATATTTAAGAAGAGACCAAAGTGGGGGTGGCACGCACTTTTTTTGGCTGGAGGAGGAGGAGGTGGTGAAAATATGTGAGGGGAAACAACAACAGTGCAAGATACCCAGGTCAGTGGAGAAGGTAGGGGAAGGGAAGCTCCAAACACCGGAGCCAAGAATCTTCTGCAGGCCATGGTGAAAACCATGGTGGAGCAGGATGTCCCCCTGCAGCCCATGGAGGCCAAGGGGAATGTTAAAATTCAATCGCAGCCTATGCCGGAGCGGGTGAATGCCTGGAGGAAGACCGTACTCCAGCAGGAGTCTCAGTGGAGAAATACGCTTTTACAGACTGAATTAAGTGTCCACACTGATGCCTGAGAGAGACTGTGGTTCAGCAAAGAGGAAAAAGCCTTGCTCTGAAATGGAACAGCTGACTCGGAGGTCTGTAATCCCTGGACAAAAGACCCCACCCCGCAGCAGTTTTTGGGAAAAAACTATCTGCCCGTGGAGGAAGCTCATGTGGCAGGGTCCGGCGGACTGCCATGTGTGAGATTTTTGGGACCCGTGGCTAAGCAGAAGAAAGGACTCCTCTCCTCTGAGCAGTGGAGAAACATTTCGGTGATGAACTGACCTACCCTACCCCCCCAGCCCCCCCATGCCTTGTTCCCATGTGCAGCTGCTGGGAAGGAGGGGAGTGAGTGGAGAAATGGTGTTTTAAAAGGTTTTATTTCATTCCTCATTTACTTCTCTGATTCTGTTAACAATAAAAGTTTTTAGCTTATTTGATGCCCTGGTGTGTCTTTTTCCTCCCAGTTTTCCTTATCTCAACTCATGAGCCCTGGGTGTATCAATTTGTGAGTGCCTGGCATTTGGCCAGAGTCAAACCACAACACATTGGCACTCCGGCCCATGCTCAGTCCCCACAGATTAAGAAAACACCCTGTGGGAGTTTCCTATGTGTACTAAAACTCAAGGTTAACTGTGCTGCAATTGAATTACACCAGTGTGAAGCATTTTGATACCACAGTGTTGTGACATTGACCCACCAAGCTATAGGGCTATTCCTTGTGTTGATAAATTTAAAGGTGGTACAACTATCTGCATTTAAAGTGCCTAAAATTCACAGCTCCTGTGGAGGTAAAGCAGGGGATTTCCTGAGGGGAGACAATATCGCCACACTCTGGTGGCCGGAGAGGCTGCAGAGGCAGGGGTGCTGTTACATAACTGTTGCAGCTCAGGAGCGTGAGAGGGGCCTGGATCACACACGTGGTGAATGGGTTCTGAGGCGCAGCAGTACTAAGACATAAGGGATCTTGTCTCGTTGCCTTAGCCAGGGGTCACCTAGGTGTTTTGTTCCAGGGGGGTATGAGTTGCAGGTATCCTGTTAAAACATAAACAGAAGAACAGTTACCTCCGCCCTCCTCCTGCTCCCAGCCATCACGCCTGCTGACGTAAGTGCTGAGCAGGTACTCAGCACCAGTGCTGTTGCCCTGGAATGGCAATAGTAACTGCCTGGTTTGCTTCTGCTGTTATCACCTCAGTGGCGATAGCACCAGGTTCCATGATTGGTGGATACCATAGCTTGGCACCTGAAAAGTAGGACTGTGTAGGACCTTGAATGGATAGGGAGGGCATAATGCACAAGAAGATTGATCCTATTGTTCCAGTAGGAAGAATATGGGTAGAAGGAGTTGTGTTTTGCGTGCTTAAAGTGAATAGCCTTTAATTTTTCTATTGTTTGTAACAGTTCAACTGTAGAAGAACTCGTCTGAAATGTTGCCTTCAGCCTAGAAATGAAACTCCAGATAATTTCAGTATAGGAGGTAACATAAAAGTGGATCTTTACAGGAGCTCCAGGGGCAGTTCTGGAAGAACAGCCACAAAAGCCCAGCCCCACAGGGGTAAATACAGTTGGATAGGTTCTAGGAAATTAGCATCATTGATAAAAAACACCAATTCAGAGGACAAGTGGTGATGCAATTCCTCCCAGGTCAAGCCCCTTCTCTGGAGCCCCTCCCCCCCTTGGTACTAGTTGGACTTGATGAAAATGTGTCTTGAAGATCTTGCTCTCAACCTTGGTTGCTAGGAAGAAGCAAGACAGGATAGGGGCCATGTGCCCACCTGGGCTTGGAGCTCTGGAATGTGTTTGGTGTTTCTAGCTGGGGAAAAGGGTAGGGAAAACTACTGGGAAGGTCACAAATATAGAAAAGAAAAAAGGCAAAAATCACTCTGGCATCAAAAACAAAGATCAAATTTATTTTAAAAACAAACTAACATAGGGTGAATCAATGGCTCACTATGTGGCAGGGGGTCTCTACAGGCGGAATCAGTGGCTCATACCTCAATCTAACCCTACTCTCTTGTACTTTAAAGCAATTTCTTTCCCAATACTTAATAAATAGGATCCCTTCTTAAGGACAGAAAAAAAGAAAAGAAGGTTTTCCAGGTATCAGCACTATGGAAGAGTAGCAACCACCTTAATGGCAAACCAGTGCCAAAAGCAGAAGGGCAGCATTCAACTTTTAGATCTGACCATGTACTAAAGGGAAGTATATTTTAAACACTGAAGCCATCAGGACACTTTAAGGGATCATACAAAAATATCCCTATTTTGAGCTTTTTCTTTTTTTTTCCTGTTTTTCTCCTTTTTTTGTGTTGGTTTTTTGTTTTGTTTCGTTGTTGTTTTTATTTTTTTCTTTCTTTGTTTTTTTCTCTATTTGTTGTTTTTTTTTATTTTGTTTCATTTTGGGTTTTTTTTAAATTTTGGTTTTTACGGTTTTGTTTTTGTGTTTTTTGTTTGCTTTTAAAATTTTTTTGTTACCTTTTTTAAATGAAAGCAGGGTTTGGTTTGGATTTAAACCATGCCCTGCGGTGGCTGAAACATCACAGAACAGCATGCCCCCACCTGCCCCACAGGTGCCCTTCCCTGCCCCTTAAGTACCCTTCCCCACCCCCTAAGTGCCTCTACCTGCCCCTTAAGTGCCCCTATCTGCTCCTTAAGTGCCATTCCCTGCCCCCTCAGTGCCCCTACCTGCCCTCAAAGTACCCTTCCCTGCCTCCTCCATCTGGCCAAGGTTTAGGATGGGATATTCTGCTTTGGGGGAAACAAGGGCTGAGCGCGTTGGGTTTGATGGTCCTGGTGCCAGGAAGTCCAGCTCAAGGAAGTCAGCCTCTAGGGGGCCTGGACCCCGCTCATCTCCAGCCTCCCCACCCCTCCAGGCTCCCGCGGTTCCCCGGCTCCAGGATCGCCCCTCTGCTCTCTCCCCACTCCGGGGGTCTCATGTTCCCACCCTGGCTCTCCCGGGGATCCCCAAACCAATATCACCCCCCCCCAGCACCGGTACCAGGCCATCGCCACATGACGCCCCCAAGAGGCATTTGCGGCTCAGCTTTGGCATCGTGCAAGATCCCAACATCTCCTGTCCCGAATAAAAACCCTCCCAGAGTCCCTGCGATGGATTTGGGGTGAGCTCCCCCACCCTACTCACCTGCAGGATGTGGTGGGGGCAATGCTGCCAGGGCCGGGGAAGCTACAGCCTCAGCGGGTGGGCAGGCGAACAACGTGGCTCTGCTGCTTCTGTGCCTCTTCCTCCTCCTCCCCTCCCACCCAGGGCTGGGCAGGTGCCAAAACCCCAAAGCGACCCCGTCCCATGCAGTACTGGGAGCAATACTGGGAGCACTGGGAAGGGATTGGGAGCATTGGGAGCGATATTGGGAGAACTGGGAAGGAATCGGGAGCACGATTGCCCCCAGTATCGCTCTTACTGGGAGGAAACTGGGAGGAAAAAAACAACTGCAAGTGGCTACAGCCAGTGAAGGACGCAGTTATGCAAATCAAGGAGCAATCTCGCAGTGATTTCTGGGAAAGGGACGGCGTAGTTATGCAAATAAGAGAGCGGTCGCGTGTGGTGGTTTGTGGGTACAATTATGCAAATAAGAAAGTGATCACTTCGTGAATGGGGGAAGCAGCAGGGCAGGGTTATGCAAATAGAAAGGTGACTCTGCATGCAGTGGTTTGTAGGTGCATTTATGCAAATAAGGAAGCAATCTTGTGGTGAATTGTGGGAGTGAAAGGGTGGGGTAATGCAAATTAAAAGGCGGGCGCTGCTGGGCACAGTTATGCAAATAACAGAGCAGGCACCCAGTGATTTCTGGGCACTGTCAGGCGGGGTTATGCAAATAACAGAGCACTGTCAGGTGCCATGACTCGCGGGCGCGGGCGGCTGGGGTCAGCGCGGCGTTTTCCCGGTCACATGAGGCTGCAGCAGGGCTGGGGTGACGGCGGTGGTATTGGGTGAGAGGGGACAGGGACCGGGAATGGGACCAGGAATGTGGGATATCAAATGGGAATACAGGATTGGGACTGGGAATCAGACCAGGAGTGTGGCATATTGAATGGGAATCGGGGACCGGGCATGGGATCAGGAGTGTGGCATATTGAATGGGAATATGGGACCGAGACCAGGAATGGGACCAGGAGTGTGGGATATTGAATGGGAATATGGGATCGGGAATGGGAATTTTTTTTTTCAGGGATTTCTGGCGCTGCGACATCAGAGCCCTCCCAGCATGCAGAGGATTCAGGACAATCACAGACAAATCAATATGATTTTGTGAAGCCGTTTATTGTACTGCATCCAGCTGTCTTATACGTTTTTCAAGCAAAGCAAGCATTGTTCATTATTCCTAAAGCTCCCCAAAGTGGATATATTGTAAAGATTATGCAAACAATTGCTATGTGTTTTACATAACATTCTGTCACATTTCTCACGTCCTGCGATCAGCACATTCCTATCTCACATCCTCAAATTGCTTACTAAGTTTCTTTGCAGTCTGGGCAAAGTCAGTGTGTTCCTATTCTAGTCATACAGTGTTCTTAATTCAATTCAATTAATTGCTGGGTTGTGCAACTTGTGCAGCTCCCAATGTCTGTTCTCCTGCAAAAATTCCTCAACACCAGCAGGTGCAGGTAGTAACTCTAGCACCAGGACAACGTCAGAACCCTCACAGGAGGACAAGACACACTCCATAAAGGTACAGAGAACATAGCCACAGCCTAGAGAGGGACAGTTAGAAGTTCAGCCCTGAGCAGTTTCTTTAGGGTTTTTTTAAGGATTTTTGAAGGGTTGCTTTCTGTACTTTTTCACAACTCTTTTAAGATACAGTTTTTCACAGCCTTTTTTGGGGCTCTCCGAGGATTTTTTTTAAAGTGTTTTTCATGCTTCTATAAAAATAGTTTTTAGTGCTTCTATATAAAAATATTTTAGGGCTTGCTTTCTCAGGGCGTTTTCTCAGGGTATTGTTAAAGTTGTTTTAGAGCTTTCTTGAGGCATTTTTCGGATATGCTTTGAGCATTTTTAGGGCTTTTGAAAGGTATTTTTGTGATCTTCATGAATATCTTTAGGGCATATGCGTGTCTGCACTCTTAGAGCTTCTGCAAGGAATCACAATCCGGTGCATGACAAACTGCCACACATAAAGGGAAGATTTCCATGACCCTTAGTATTTAATTTGTCTCTCAGTGCCCCAGGAAAGCTGAGACCCTGGTGCTCAACCACTTTGTCCCTGTCCTGTTATAGGGAGCCTGCGCTGAGCAGTCCTACTAGATCACAGGGAAGTTTGACTGATGTTCAGGGGAATACATCAACATAAGGCAGAACCCTCAGCGAGTCTTCTCACTTTATGACTCCACAGATGGATGTCCTTTTTGAGTATGTGTCATCGTTTGAGCCTGGCCAAATGCCAGGTACCCCCAAATTAACACACCCACACCCAGGGCTTATGAGTTGAGATAAGGAAACCTGGGAGAAGACGCACTTAGAATAGGCAAAACAGGACTAACTTAGGTTGCAAAGTGATCTAATTTATTACTAACAGAGTCAGAGGAGTAAATGAGAAGTAAAATAAACCCTTCAAGGCCACCGTTTCTCCGCTCACCCCCCTCCCTCCTTCCCAGCAGCTGCACAAGGGAACAAGGTATGGGGGGGGTTAGGTCAGTTCATCACCCAGATCTTCTTCCCCTGCCCGGGGAGAGGTTCTTTTCCTCTGCGTAGCCATGGGTCTCACCGTTGGCAGCCCGCCTGACACTGCTGCAGTGACGCTGGTCCCC
>VZRN01001155.1:114-64954 GCA_013397935.1 Dasyornis broadbenti
TCTACCTGGCTAGAGGCAGGGCCCCTCTAATCCTGGTTATCAACCCCCCCTGGGCATACATTCCAGAGGTTCCTTCAAGGGAATCTGACATATCATCTTACCTCCTGTTGTACCTAGCAGGTTGGCCACGGGAAGCTGAGGCTACCTTCACTTTAGGATAACTCCCCTGGCTAGCATTTTCTTCCTTGAGCTGACATACCTGTGCTGCCAGGACAGAAGTGGGTTTCCCATCCTACCTCCCCATGCCTTCCCCATGGTCACTCAGAAAGAACCACAACTCAGTTCATGAGGTGTATCCTCTCTCCCTAGCTGGGGGATGTTGGGCTCTGGTGTTGGGGCCTGCGACTCGCACAGGTGCCACACTGCTGTTCCTCACCTCTTCCTTCAACTCCCTCATCTCCTCTTTCAACTCTTTAACCGCAGCAGAGACCTGAGCCTGCACCGAGCCATTAATCACACTTGCATAATACCTGAGCTTGTCAGCTACAGAACCCACTGCCTCTCGGTTGTCATCCGCATTAATTGTTGCAATGAAGGTGGCATATTGGGATGGCCCTAGACTTGTCAGGTTCCACAACATTTGCCCTGTGCACTTGACCCGCTCAGGATCATTTTCATGCTGCCCATCCCTCCCAAAAAGTACCTCCAATACTGCCACCTCTCTCAGCCGTTGGATCCTTTCCTCGATGGTCTTCCAGGGCAGTCTATGGTAGTTCTCCTGCATTCTGTCTCTGTGAATGAACCTTTCCTTTACACTCATTAAAAGCTTCTTCCAGAGAGAAAGGGGACCTGGCTCTCTCACAAACACCCTGTCAATGCCCTGGTCCTGGGTCAAGGATCCTAAATTCCTGGCCTCATTACTATCCAGTTGCACACCTGGGCCCATAAGGTCCTAAACCCAAAGTAACCAGGTCGAATAGCCTCCTGCCCCCATCGCACAATGTCGTTTCACAGATTATGGAGAGTGTCGTACGACAGGGACTCAGTGACAATTATAGACATAGGCTCCCCCTTGCCTCCTGCCCCCATCGCACAATGTCGTTTCACAGATTATGGAGAGTGTCGTACGACAGGGACTCAGTGACAATTATAGACATAGGCTCCCCCTTATCAGTACCCTGGCATGCTGATTTGGTCTTAGACTTCATCCGCTCTGTGGGGGTGACGGCTGCTGGCTGTGACTGCTCTCGTGGTTCGGCTGGAACCTGGGTGGTTATAACGTCCGTGGGTTCTGCTGCTGCACCATCAGACTCTTCCCCTTTGGGGCAAGGAGGGGGTTTCCCCACCGGCTGGGGCAGTGTATTCCCTCAGTACTTGGTGTATCTTATGCATCTCCTCCACCAGTACCCCCACCCAGTCTGGGCGATTCATTCCTGAGTTGGGCTGTTGAGGGAGTTCAGGCCGTAGGGCCGGGTCAGGCTTAGGGGTACCTTCAGGCTCTGGGACAGCCTTGGGCTCTGTGGCAACATCCCTTGTCTCTGGCGCAATATCCCTAGGCTCTGTGGTGGCATTCCTAATCTCTGGGGCAGATGTTAGAGTGGTTACCCAGGGCAGTCTCACCTTATCTCTGAATGCTAAGTAGAACAGACCTACCAGCAACACCAGCCACTGCATGAAATCGTTAGCATTGAGAGAATGTCTGACCCCTTCAAGTGCTGGAAAGATAGGCCCAAAGAAATAGGTGAAGGGTTGGGAAAAAACTTCCCCTGGTGTTATCTCCTCACAATAGGTACCATTACCAAACAGACTCCAGGCACATGCACTCACAGTGTTAAAGCCCTGTAACCATGTGCTTGCTGTTCAAAGAAGGTGAAAAATCCATAAATTCCTTACCCTATTGACTCATTGAGCAAAGTGGGTAAGAGACACAATAACCCTAGTTTTAGGACCTATGTTTAGATAACGAGCGGCAAATGGGAAAAATGTGGCCATGAGTATGTGCCAGCCAAACCAAGGTATGCTAGACAACATGGTGCCACTTAGTGGGGTTTCTATGTTTGGCACACTGAAGTAGGTTACCAAGAAACTGTTATTCCTTTTGTACCCCTTTTTTCTCAATGCCCTTGGGCTTCACGTTGGGCGCCAAAATCTGTCTTGGTTTGGAAGACAGGCTTCTGCTAAGGAAGGTGGAAACTTGCCTTAGAATAGAGGATATGACCCCCTCGTCCAAATTGTTATAACTTCAAAATCAAAGGCTCTCAGGCAAAGATATGGGAAAAGGAATAACAGTTCTTTACTAGGTACTTTTCCTCCTTCACTACACCCGGCCATATCTTTTGTCCCTTAAGCAAGTCTTTTGTCTCTTAAGTATCCAGTTGTTAAGGCTCATTAAAGTTCCCCTAGCAACAGCATGGAAAAAATTTCCCAAACCTCCAACACCATCCTTCTCTGCGTGTTCTAAAATTATCTCATATCTGAAACCAGATTTTAAATAAAGCCTCTGTTTTCTAATTATGAACAAAAAGCTCAGTACACTGTGGAAACAGGTTTTATATTTGTTATGCTTTCTTTCTAGTTTCAGATACGTTACAGAAAATTATGTGCTTGTTATTACTCTGTAGGTGGGCATAGTTCATTCAGTTTGGGTGTGCTTTGATGGACTACTTTCAGGCTGGTTTGCAAGTGATATTTTTATTTATTGATTGATTAAATTGTACTGATCTGTGTACATTAATCTGGGGAAAGATATTTCTCAGGACTCCCACCTCTAAATTCAGTGCACTGAAAAATATTTGATGCCAATTAAAGTGCCACATGTGTTGAGAGACTTTTCTTAATTGCCATTTTTCTTTAGGAGAATGGGAGAAGAGAGGCAGAGATGAGGTCAGATGAAAAAATAAATTCTGAGACTTCCTTATTATTCTTAGTTTTGCTGTTAAAAACTGGCCCTAGTCTTCAGTGAATCAGATTAAGTAATCTCAAGGTCAATGCACTACTTAGAACTTTTCTCACTGCATCTCTCCTGCGTGTCCCATCAGGTACACACAGTGCAAGGTCAATTAAAATTCTGTAAAATGAAACAGCTGTCAGCAAAATTGGCTCCCAAGTCCCTGCTCATCCTGTTGCCAGCAGAGTTGTGCTGATCACAGTAGCTAGGCTAAAAGTGGCAATGACAGTATTTTATCACACCCCTATGGTATCACTCCTCAAGGCAGCAGAAAACATGGGGCTCAGGCAGGTCCTGCCACACTGCCCACCAGTATCCAAACAACAGATGAGCTCTTTGAAATGCAACAGGCCTGGCTGGTGGGCTGCTCAACTAAGAAAAAAGGATTAACATATTTCCATGACAAAAGGGAAAGGTTCTGCATAGCAGTGGGAGAAGGAGGTGCAGAATTCAGTGGTTCACCGCAGCCCAAACCACCTCCTGGACAAATCCCAAATTACTCAGCTGTGTGTCACCAGCACAGCTAATCCCCAAAGGAGGATCTGTTTCATGTCTACCAGGTCAATCCTCTCTTTTCAGTCTGGGTCTTGAAGATTCCATACATATGTTCAACTTTGCCACTTGCCTGGGGCCTATATGGTGTATGCAGGTTTTAAGTCTTACTAACTTCCTTAACTACACTTGCAACAAAATGTGGCTTTGTATTTGATGACATTCCCAAAGGAACCTCAAACTTTGGAATGATATGGTTGAGTAATGCTTTTATCAACTCCTTTGCTGTGCTGGTGCGACAGGGATAAGCTTCAGGCTACCCACTGAAAGTGTCAACCGATACCAGTACATATTTGTATCCCTCCTTGCGTGGCATTTTGGCAAAATCTATTTGCCAGTAATCTCCTGGGAGATATCCTGCTTTTGTCACTTCTAACACTACTCTCTTTCTTGTGTCAGAGTAGTTTTTTAACAGTTTTCACACTTACTTGTTATAGACTGTACAATATCAGTCATCCCTCTTCCTATCACTACCTTCTTTAGATATTTTAAAAGATTTTCTGTTTCCCAGTGGGTACTCTCATGTTTCTTCTGTGCTATTTTTCGGAGGATCAGGGGTGGAATTACAATTTGCCTTACTGGGGTAACAGCCCACCTACCTTCTTTAATTTCAGCCTTAAGAATCTTAATTAATTGGTGTTTCCTTTGATCATATTTGGGAGTAAATTTTGTCAGATCTATTTCTTTTTGTGGCAGTACTGCAAAGATACCTTCTTCTGCCACCCCTTTTGCTATTTTGTCAGCAAAGTGATTTCCCAGTTCAGGGGTTATTTTCCTTCTTTGATGACTTCTGCAATGCATGACAGCTACTTTTGTAGGCTTCCAGATGCTCTGCGGGACTGCAAGGATTTGTTTTGCATGCTTAATTTCATTACTTTGAACAGCCAACAGGTCACGTTCCTTCCAGATAGTTCCATGAGCGTGAGCAACACTAAAAGCATATTTGGAATCAGTTCATATGTTCACCTTTTTTTTCTCGCTCAGTTTTAGAGCTTTGGTCAGTGCAATCAGTTCAGCTTTCTGTGATTTTACATTTGAGGGCAAGGCTTTTGCCTCTATTACTTTATTCTTGGTGGTCACTGCGTAACTTGTCATTTGCTTACTATTTTTCATGAAACTGCTTCCATCAGTAAAAAGTTCTCAGTCTGGCTTCTCCAGAGGCACATCCTTCAGGTCTGGTTTGCTGGAATAAGTCTCTTCTATTGTCTGCAAACAGTCATGCTCAGGTACATCATCAAGTAATGTGGATGACAAAAACATTGCAGGGTTTACATCAGATGCAGTTTTCAGAGTAACATCATCTTGTTCTAACAACACAGATTGGTGTTTTAGCATTCTGCTAGGGGATAGCCAGTGTCTCCCTTTTTGTTCCAGCACGGAAATCACTGCATAGGGTACGTACATGACTGTGTGCTGCCCAAGGGTATATACAGCTTTCTGCATTAGGATGACAGTTGCTGCCACAGCTTTCAAACATCCAGGCCACCCTTGGCTAACAATGTCCAGCTATTTTGAAAAATAGGCTATAGCTTTTCGCTGATCTCCAAAGTCCCCAAGGTGCTGTGCCCGTAAGTCCAGAATGACATTCAGTTGTTCGTATGTAAAGAGTTCAAAGGACTTGGTTAGGTCTGGCAGCTTCAGAGCTGGAGTGGACATTAAGGAGTTTTTCAGTCATTTAAATGCAGCTCTTGCACTCTTTGTTCAGTTGATGTTTCTCTTTTCAGCTGTCTTAAAGGTTTCATCAGCATTTCCAACTTTGGGAATTTCTCCACAACACTCTTGTATGAGAATAGTAGCTGCTTTGACAAATTTAGATTCAGGAATTGTAACTTTGACTTCTTCTTCCTTGGAAAATTTAATTTCCACTTCCAATTTCTCTAATAAATCTCTGCTCAATAATGGAATGGAATATGGCATGTATAAGAATTGGTGAGACACCCAGTGTTTTTTTAGTTTAAATTTCAAAGGTTGAAAGAAAGGCCTTGTTTCATTTACCCCTGTGGCACCAATCACATCTACAGTATCTTGACTCAGTTACCCCTTTAAAGTATTTAACACAGAATAGGTTGTTAGCATTACATTTAAACTTTCTCAGTCTGGACTTTGTGCTTTGATGTTTAATTCAAAATGCATGGCCACTCTTTCTGGGTTATCTTTGTATTGCCCAACTGATTCTTTCCATTGTTGTAATTCTCCAAGGGAGAACGGTGTTTTTATATAAATCACCCCTTGATTTCCCACAGCCTGTCTCAAAGGTGCTTCTAGGAATGGTCTTTCTCCTTCTGGTTCATTTTCTTTAGATCTAGTGCGTTTAGTCACTCGGGCTACTTTTCCCCTGTTCCTCCCAGTCTTGGTGCCTGCAGTGCCTGTAGCCTCAGCCTCTTCCTCTTCTGAATTGGATTCCTCCAGCTTGCTTTTAATTGAAGCCTTGGCACTGACTGCATGGTGAAGCAGAGGCCGCTCCCGACCACCCCTTTCCCCAGCCTGGGAGGGGCCAGGAACAGTAGCAGACGCCCACCCCTCTCTGCTCGGACCTGCCCTTGTTCCTCCTTTAACCGCGCTCCCAGGGCAGTCAGCAGGCAGTGACAGATCCATCTCTACTCTTCCCCCAACCCCGCCTTCAGGGTGGTCTGGGGAGGGTGGCAGGGGAGGGGCTGATGGCCAGCTGTCCCCCACCCTTAGCCCCACACCGACAGGGGGGAGGGGAGCTGGTGGCTGCCACTCATCCCCCACCCCCAACACCGCATTGGCCTGGGGGAGGGGGGGGAGCTGATGGCACCAGCGCCAGCAGGGGCCTTGCCGGTCCCTGTGCTGGCAAAGGTGATGACACCCCACCTCTCAGAGCAGGCGCTACCATGTAGATGTTGGCTGTATACGCCTTTTCTCGATTCAAAAGTATAGAAAACAGCTCTGCATATTTCAGTTCATCAAACTTGCCCTGGGCCCGGAGCTCTATTAACAGCTCTGAGATTAATTCATATTTTAAATTTCTGAAGCGCAGCCACCTCGTCCTGCTTCTTAAGTTTTAAAACAGGCCACACCCAAAGGACAGCCGCACCACTTTTCGCGAGTTAAGAACAGTCTTCTTCTCTGTTAGAACCTTCCAGTGTTTTAAAATCAAAACCAGCGGAGAATCCCGCGGGATTTTTGGGTTTGCAGAAGATGCACCACTCATGTTTTGTTAGTAAACAGGAAAAACAGTCAGGAAAAGAAATTTCTTAGCCTAGAGTCCATTGTGGGAACCGAACTTGCAGCTCTGCAGAAAAGTAAAGTAGTAAAAAGAAAGAGCAAAAGAGTGTGCACGAGAACCTGCCCTGGCTGGGTTGGAACTGCTGACTTTCAGCAGCCTACTTGTTGCAGGTTGGGAATTTTTCCATCCTCTGGCTAGAGATACCTTAACGAGCCTTAACGACTGGGTACTTAAGAGATAACGACTGGGTACTGAAGGGACAAAGACGCACTTAAGAGACTAAAAACATAGCCAGGTGTGGCAAGAGAAGAAAAAGGTGGCTGGCAGTGGGCAGAGACACACTTGTTCCCAGGACTTGTTGGAGGAGACAGCTGCTGTTTCTTCTTTCCCTTCACTGCTGCCGCGGGAGCTCAGCACTGCCTGGTTTTTCTTCCTTGCTGGAGTCTCTGCTATCCTTTTGTTCACCCGCTCGAGTGGACAAGCTCTGCCGCCCAGTTTGCTGCCCTGAGATTCCCTGCTGCAGCTCCGCTCGCCGTTGCAGCCGCCTTGCTCCCTGCTCCGTCCACCATCACTGAGGAGCTGAGCTCGTGCCACAGTGCCCCCTGCCGGCCGTGACCGTAACCGCACCAAAGGGGAGGGGTGGTGTCTGGCAGCTCCGAGAAAGCTGCCGCCAGGTTTCTGTTTTGTTTATTTGTTATTGCTACTGTTATTGTTGCTTGTTTTCCTCGTTATAGATACGAGTAAAGAACTGTTATTCCTTTTCCCATATCTCTGCCTGAGAGCCTTTGATTTTGACCTTATAACAATTTGGAGGGAGGAGGGTCATATTCTCTAAGGCAGGTTTCCACCTTCCTTAGCAGAAGCCTGTCTTCCAAACCAAGACACTACTGCAGCCCCTTGCCTCAACACCACCAGCAGTACCAACCTGCCATGTGGCTGTTAGGCCTTGTGGAGCGAGTGAAGGGCGTCTTTTTCTTGTACCCTCTCTCCATCCTGCCCTGCAAGAGCACGGAGCGGGTCACCCACCCTTTAGCAGCCCCCTCAGCTACTCTCTCGCCCAGACTTGGAGATCTCCTCCTGAATGCTAGCTAGCAATAAAACCGTAAAACCGTTCCCCTTTGATCTCACCTCCCTGCTGTGCTCTGCGCTGGGTCCTGGAATTTCCTGGCTTTCGCAGTCCTGGATTCTTCGCTTGCAGCCCTCTTGATGGAATTGCCAGCAAGTGGGGGGGGTGCAGCGAGATGTCTTTCGATCCAAAACTGGATTTCGGGGTGCCTTTGTCCCTTCGTGGTCGCCAGGAACTGTTGCCTTTTTTGGGTGGTAAAAAATTGAGGCAGACACAGCAGTAGCAGGGAAAAAGGGTATTTACTTTGGTTTTACTAGGATCCTTGGAGCAAAGCCTGTTACAGATGGAAATACAGCGGAAAGTACCTGGGTCCCCCCCACGCATCCAAGCGCAGCGAGCCCAGAGCACGGATCGTCACAGGTATAGGAACAGGCTAAGCCTCCGAGCACCCCCAGTATACAATTTTTATGGACTTCACAAATTAGCATATCAATCTAAAATCCCCAATAAGAAATGTGATAGATTAAGTAACGGTCCTCCTTAGTCAGCCCCCCTCAATGAAATTCCAGTCTAGTTTATTAAATATGTTCCAGAGAATGAGGCCTATTAAGGTTGGAACCTACAGCTCTGAGATAGTGTAGAGCTGTTGACGTCTTACTGCATATGTTTCATCTTCTTGCTTGGTAGGACCCTTAAACTACGCTACATATCAGACTACAAGAATTATAGGTATGTGAGACTAGGGTATAAAGGATATGTGTAAAGGGTATAAGGAAAGGGAAAGGGGTTTAAAATGTATTAAGGGTATAAAAAAGGTTTAAAAGGGTATAAAAAAAGAAAAGACCAAAAACCATCAGGCATCACCCCAAAGGAGCATCTCTTTCATATCTACCAGGTCAATCCTCTCTGAGTTCCCTCTCTGCAGGCAGTGGACAGCTTTGATTTTTTCCTGTTGAGAAATCTAATAATAGTTCAGCTACCCTGGAGCCCAGTGGTGTAAAGTCAACTAGCCAAGCAATAGCTGTGAAGCTCTTTTGGGGATTTCCAGACCATGGAATTGCTAAGAATGCAAATTTTATTATTAATACGGTTCTTCAGACCAGTTTCTGGGTATTTACCGTGACAATACTTTAGAAATTTATAGTAAATGAGATAAAAATGTTAGACACAAAAGTAATCTGTCCTAGGGGAATATCACCACATAACCATTGCATCAAAAATAGCTATGACAGTGTTAGCACCCTCTTATTTTCTCAAATTGCTCTGGCAAAATTAGAAAGGGATCCCTGGCAACTCCAGAAAAATAAGTAATTCTCCCCATCACAGGCATGCATCAAGTGCAGTATGTTGCACGACTGAGAAATCTAGATGACAGATTACAGAAAAGAAAAAAACAATAACAAAACAACTTACCTCCTTAAATACAGATTAGCTAAATAATTTAAAACAGTAGACAAGATTTAGTCTTAAAAACCAATACAAGAACACATACTCATAAGAAATGAAAAAAACAGTATTTAATTGTATCAAAAGATGTAATATTACTGCTTAATGGAAAACTTTTATGTAATTTTTACAGTTTAGCTTTTGCAAGATGGGCATATGAATCAAATGAAGCGCTTGTGAGGCACACCTGAAGGGTGGACAATGTGTGACTCAGTGGAAACAGATGCAGTCCTATCAAAGAACCAAATGAGCTCCAACTTTGTCCCATTGGCTAACATTCAGATGGCACAAACTTCTTCACACTCTAGCCAGCCTAAGCCTGTGCCAAGCAAATCTATAGGAATTCCCTGTAATAGTTTCTAGGTACCGGCAAAAGCTTGTACTACAAAGATAAAGACAACATTCTTCTAAAAATGCAAACCCCTTCCTGGGGCAGTTCAAAAAGCACATTTAGCATAAACAATTGGTTTTGCCTGATAAATCCTGTGACAAGATATTCAGTTTAGGTTCCTCTTCCTTACCTCAATGGATAATTTAAATTAAAATAATTGTCCATTCAAGCAACATACAACAGGTCTTAAAGGAATAATGTCAAGTTAATTTCCTCTACTCTCTGATACAATAAAAAATTTTTAGCTCACAGACATAACTATTTGCGAGACAGAGGATCTACCACAATACATTTCTAACAACTACATCTCCCTTTTTAAAAACAATTTTCCTTTAATATTCAAAATAGGTACTTCCAAACTAATTTTTGACATGACTTGCTGACTGGGAGTGAATTACAAGACAAAATAAAGGGCATATCAGAGAATAAGGCCAGAGGAAATCCTCTGTCATACACATGTAAGCACAGAAGAATAAACTTTATATGATCAAGGTTAGGCCCATCTTGTAGCATAGCTACAAACTCGCCCTATTCATAATTTGATGTTTTCATTTTTATATGTTGTCTATAAGACAGAAAGATGGTAGAAAGGCCACAGAATGTGACTGATCAGAGGTAAAAAGTAGTAGGCCACTCCTACTTCTAACAAAAATAAATTTTTTCACCTGCTAGGTAAAGGTTGAATTTGACATCATGCTGCTGCCTTGGACAACAGCATCATCAAGGTGAGCAGGGAGAACTCAGCATTCATTTAGTCACTGGAGTTTTAAAACCCATGGTAAGCCAAGGACAAACACAAAGTTTTGACGTGACAGGAACATGACAGGTCCTTTTACTGTTTGCCATCTAATTTAATTTCTTCATTATGGGCATGACAAAAAAGAGCAACCAGAGCCTAAAGATAGGTGAACATTCCAGCACAAGGTACAAATCAGTTCCACTGCTTGTACCCTTCACCAGTGGTATCATGAGTGAAGGCTGAGATAACATCCACAAATCACTTTAGTCCAGTCTTTTTCTTTTGTTCTCTCTAAAACTATACTTTATGCTGAAACTTCCAATAATCTCCTTGTAACTCCAAATAAAATTTAAAAGCATATTTCTAGAGAGATGGGGAAGTGGGAGGTTGTTTTGTTTAAGTTGCATGGGGTTTTGACTCTTTTCAAATCTACTGGATGAACATTATAAATGTTAACCTTGTAAAAAGAGCTTTTCTTGCTGATAGATGCCACACATTGCACAGCATTCAGTCAGTTTAGACACCACTCAAAAGGGTGCCAGCAATACTGTGCAACCGTTTATGCTCATAAGAGAATGCTATCCAACTCTGAAAAACAGAGGAACAGGGCAAGCCAGGATACAGCTGACCACACTGGAAACTGTCTGAGCCATTATGGTTCCCAATCTCACCTTGTAAATGCTCCATGGCATATTTAAACAACTACAAATGTCTAGGAGTTTAGGGTTAATCAAAAGAAAAATCAGTTCACACATACTAGTTACAGAATGTGTAAGTGTGTTGAAGGATTCCACAAGTCTGGCTTGAAATAATTCTCAACCCCAACACAGGCAAGTAGGAGAAGAAACAGCCTGGGCTCTGGAAAAGTCAGATCCAACTCATTCCAGAGGAAATGCTACCAAAGAAAGCTGGGCAGTTAAAGAGGAAAAACTCTCAACAAATAAGTGGAAAAACCTTTCCGCATCATAAAGAAAACACAAGTTAAGAGAACAGGAAAAGCTATGTACAAACTAGGGCCTGACTCTCTACTACGTTTTCCTCTTCATGGTGCAGACAGAAAAATTACACAAAAGTCATCCTAAAGAAAACTTGAGTGTATACAGCTGTCAAACAAAACACTTTTCCATCTGTCTTGACAAACACATACAATCACTCTTAAAGCCTTTTCCTCTTCTTTCAGGAAGTTTGCATCCCTGGGGTTGGTTATGCAGCATTTAGAGCCCTGTACACATGAAGAGCACCACTCTAGAAAAGCCTCCCCAAAGATTAACTCCCTGCCCAAAGCCAACCAGTGTATTATTTGTATGAGCAAGAAATCCCTCCTACTCAACAACATTCCTATGGGAGGAGTGCTGTTGTGGTGTGTTCTTTTCCCCCTTCGTATTTGGTTTAGCCCAACCTGTCAATTTACTGTTTCCCCTCCCTTTTACATGCCCTGTGTTAGTGGTCAATCCTCTATGTACCCCACCCATTTCTCCACCCATTTCCAGAAACTTCTCTCTTCCTGGTTACTCCATTGGCCCATTTGAACTTCTCCCCTCCCCGAGCTTCCCCCTATTGGTTTATTGTACCCAACCCCGCCTATGATCCCTCCCCTTTTCCTCACCTATTGGTCTAAGATTGTTCCCACCCCTGAGCCCACCCCCGTTTAAAAACTTGTGTAATCCCCTCAGTCGTGGTCTTTGGTCCCTGGTTCCCCTGAGGATAAAAAATTTCCTTGGATACTACACCGGAGTCCCCTCCTTGCTCCTGCTGGCACCTAGCCTGACACCTGCATCAGAGCCCTGCCTCACACGGTGAGGATCAGCGTGTTTGGGTTTGGGGACGTCCACCAACCCGACGCAGCGAGCCACCAGGCAGCTCTGACTGCATCAGAGTGCATGTCATAGTTCCTGGCAAAGTATGACTATTCCTGTGCTTTAAGACCCACTAACCACTGTGATTCCTTCTTTTTCTAACAACTACCCATCTACCATATATGGAAGCTGCTGTTTGCTGCAGAGGGTGAAAAGCTGGTGAAAAAGAGGGTGGAAAGTACGCACCTCATACTGGGGAGGAGTATATATTCCCTCCTTTATCCTTGTCACCTTCATGGTCTGACTGAAGGGATCTGTGATGATTTCAATATCCTAGCACTAGAGAAAGGGATAGAATTGCCAGTGACACTGTGGAGCTGGAATTAGTAGGGTTGGTCTGGCTCTCATGAGGGAGCACAGACAGCATTATGCTATCCATGTTTAATGATGTTGGTGACCTGTACATTCGGAATTTCACTACTTACACGGTGCTAGTGTGTTATTCAAGATACACCTATCTGGAGGCGGACTCATTCCTTTTTCAGGTCCTGTCTTCAAAATCAAACACCAGTATTCTTAATTTGTTATAATATTCACTTCTAACAAGCATGTATTCTTGTTAATGGGGAAGAAATAGGTGAACTGGGAGGAAAGATTAACTTAGATAAATCCATAAAACTACTTAATGGGTATGGTCTAGCCCAGGTCTGACTATGAGCAAGTTTTAGCCAGGAATGCAGCATGGTCCCAGATGTGATGTCTCCCTCAATACTGCCAGTGATTTGTGCTTTTTTACTGTTCTCTGTATTGGGAAGCAGCTGGGGCTCACAGCTGTAGTTCTTGCTGTGAGGGTAACACAGAGAGTCTGGCTGATCCTGTGCACTTCAAGTCTATAGATCATGATAAAATTGCACAGTGGAACTTGCCAAAAATAGTAGGCTGCAATTAAAAAGGATATATAGCACACTTCACAAAAACTTAACAGCACAAATTATTGTTCACAGATACACATTGGTACTTTACTGACTACTGGTACCATTCCCACGTTTTTGGCTCATGGATATTTTGCAGACACATGCATCTGTAGCATGCAGTTATCACAGTCCTGATTTTTCTCAGTTTTTCTCTGAATGTGGAAAACTGCATGCATGCATATAATGTAGCATACACTTAGATAGATGTCACCACCAAAAAATATATCCCACTGAAAAAAAACCCTGCAGTCTTCTATCCCAACTCTTCTACCCATCTTCACACACAACATGGGAGTTGACATTTTGAGATGCTCCAATTTCTGCAGCTTTTTTTTACTTAGAAGTCTTCATATGACATAGAAGTATCAAGTCTCCATTTGACAGAGTATCAGGTTGACTCATATCAAATTAAACTCTCCTTCAGGCCAAGAACAAAATACCCTGAATATGTTGCTACATAGAGTTAGAGTGGCAAATTCCCTGGATTATAAAACATCTGTTGAAAACCAGTTCCCTATCTAAGGCACAAGGGTTATGTTTCTATGCCTCTTATTCTTTGCTTCCTCCCCTGCATATAATGTACATTTCTCTGCAGTTTGGTCTCTGATATTGCAGGTTCTCATCCCTTTTCAAGCTATCCTAGCATCTCAAATTGATACGGTACTAGAATACACATTTGTGGATTTAACTCACTTTTCAAAAAAATCTTACTTATTATAAGAGCAAATGAAAGGAAAGATAATTTTTTACAGTCAGAAGCATTTAGGGAAATACTGCACACTCTGATGCATTAAGGCTTCCGAGAGGAGGAAAGGCACTGGGCTTGTCATCTATGTCAGAGCTCTCTATTTAAGACTAACAATTACAAAGCAATCTCTCATCTGCACAGGTCTTTTGCAAACTGACATGTATCTCATTTGTTTTAATGATCAAATAAAGCACATTACGAGTCAATCAGTTCTAACTATCAGGAAAAGAAGAGCTCATACCTAAATTCATTTGCTCCAAGTAGATGGTTGATTGCTTTTCTGTTCCTTTATGTTGCAGTCCTGTTCCCTTAGATCCTCTCTACTAAGAGAGGGACATACTGGGAGGTCAGTTTTCCGACAAGGTCATCTGCCTTCAGAGTATGAAGAGAATTGCACAGAAAGTGGGTTGGGCTATATTTAGAGTTTGGTCCAACTCCGTGCCAAGGTCCCTCGCGCTGTCTCTCTCTTGCAGTACCGTCTCAGGTTTATTCTTGCGGATTCTCAGCCCACAGAACACATGAGGTTAGGGAAGTCGCTCTGAGCTACTGCTGGATCAGGTTTTTTGCAATTTGCTAAAAACAAGTGGATCAGCAGTTCAGATGAGATAAATCCCTCACTCTTCTAGTATTTTTCTTTCTTTAAGTAGATTTTCCCTTTTCAGTTTAATAAGGAGAGGAAACTGCCTGAGATAGAGCAAAAAGACTCTCCTGAGCTAAGGTAAGGTTGCTGCATTTTTGTATTGTCATTGTAATTACAGAGCAATTGATGACTTGGATCAGATATGCTTTTTCTGCTATACCAGTTCTTCATGTCAGCATTAAGTATATTTTTGGATGATGAAATTCTTCATGTAAAAATATCAATTCTCATTATCACTGTCTATAGGAAATGGCAAAGTAAAAGGCTATCAGCATGTGCAATAGAATATACGATTTTTACCTGTTTAAATTACTGTAAAAAGCACACAACCATGCCAATAGACTGTATCATTCTGAAAATGAGAGAAACCCAAATGTGTGGCTATATGTACATTGATTACATATACAGGCATGCATTTAGATGTACTGAGTGATGTTTTAGCCATGTTATTTTGTACAATATGAGCGAGCATGGCATCAAGTTTGCGATATACGGCTTGCTGCAAATGGCACAGATATAAGTAAAAAAAAAAAAAAATTAATAAATGAACATGTGCTCAAATCCTTTTATAGTTCCAAAGAAGTTGCTCAGCCCCAGAATACAGATATTACAGATCATGCTGTATTTGGCTTCCTTTCCACTGTATGCTATAGACTGGTTCAGCATTGCTTCTCCTTTTAAAAACACATATGGCTCAACAATTTTTCCTCAGCACCACCTTAAATTGTTGTGATTCTTAAGGAAAAAAAATCCTGGACAGAATACATCATTGCATACCTGTCTGTAAGGAGATCCTAACACACTTCAGGTCACATGGGCATCATGATACTGTAGTGTGGATCCAACATGAGGAGAATGTTGTCATGTAAAGACACTCTGGAGTCATGGATTTTGCCTTGGCACACACACACACTTTCTAATGCAACATGACCACAGCAAGCACACAGGAATGGTAACCTCAAAAAAGTGGATAGAAAGGGCCACTTGATCCAAAGGTCCAGACACTGATGGGACAGCACCAAAATGTTCTTCATAACATAATCATTACATAAAAGTCTTAGCAGAAAAAACTAAAGAAATGCAGATGGATTCTGGATTGAAAGTAAGCAAAGAGCAAGAGAGGTCAGCAAGTCACTGGGAGTTCAGCTAAGGTGACTGGGTACTCATCCTGTACTTATTTCAGGTTGCCTTTTCTTAATATAGCTGCTGGTTAAACAATGCCATGCATCAGGCTGTAAAAGATTGTAAGTTGGCAAAAGTTTTATCTGATGAAGAAACTTCTGATTTTGGTTATTCTTAACTATGTGTAAGATCATCTCATCATTCTTTGCTTCTGATTTTGCTTAGTAATTTATGCTTGGAGTCTTGAGTGTTATGTTTATTTGAAGGATGTAATAAACACCATCTTTTTCACACAAAATACTTTACTAGCAGTCCTACAACTATTTAACAAATGAAAATTATGGCAGCATGCTATGGAACCAACTGGGGCTGTGTTGCATGTGATAATTCAGATTCATCCAGAAAGTTTATAGTACAAGAGCTTGAAGAGGCTGTTAAAGGAGGGTTACTGAAGTATTGTAAATCCATGTATCAAATTCATCAGCAAGTAAAAGGCTTCACAGTATAAAAACATCTAGTGCAGTCTAGGCTTTGAATGATCTTTTATAAACAGTTGTTATACACTGATAGAAAAGGGGAAAAATATGCCTTCATAAATTTTAAATGTTTAGGTTTTGCCAAAATTTATTGATTGCTTAATGAATCAACTTAGTTTTTGTGACACATTCCCCATTTGCATGTGGGAAAATATTACTTACTCCCCCATCAATATTAAAGACACCAGTGATATAGGGTTGGCTTAAAAAAAAAGCAGTAGTCTGAGCTTGTGTCTGAGCTTACTAATGCAGCATTCACAAACATCCCCTGGCAGACAGACAGGAGCACTGCTGTATCACAGAGGCAGACAAGGAAGGGCTTGTTTTGAAGGGAGGGTCATCACACCTTCCCCACAGGAGCTGAGCCTAAAATGTGTCTGTCACCCAAACTGGTGGGAGGTTTTTTGACATAGAAATCAAAGTATGACAGCTTTGGAAAATGGCAGTATGATGATGAATATGAGCAAGGCATTACCAAAAGAAGCTAGAAAGATGCACATCTGCGTGAACAGGTCTCATATTCTAAGGTAGTCAAACCTCAGTCTGCTTCTAATCTCCTTCTGGGGCCACTCCTACTTTGTAGGATCTTCCTCTTCCTATTCTGTCCTCATAAAATTTTTAACTCCGTTAAAAAATTCCAGCACCATGAGCCAGCTTTGTCTTGCTAAGGTATGATCTCCACTGAGCACAATATGTCCATCCTAGTGGAGTGTCAAGGTTTGAGCCCGGCCAAATGCCAGGTACCCCCAAATTAACACACCCACACTCAGGGCTCATGAGTTGAGATAAGGAAACCCGGGAGAAGACGCACTTAGAATAGGCAAAACAGGACTAACTTAGGTTGCAAAATGATCTAATTTATTACTAACAGAGTCAGAGGAGTAAATGAGAGGTAAAATAAACCCTTCAAGGCCACTGTTTCTTCGCTCACCCCCCTCCCTCCTTCCCAGCAGCTGCACAAGGGAACAAGGTATGGGGGGAGGGTTAGGTCAGTTCATCACCCAGATCTTCTTCTCCTGCCCGGGGAGAGGTTCTTTTCCTCTGCGTAGCCATGGGTCTCACCGTCGGCAGCCCGCCCGACACTGCTACAGTGANTCTGTCCTCATAAAATTTTTAACTCCGTTAAAAAATTCCAGCACCATGAGCCAGCTTTGTCTTGCTAAGGTATGATCTCCACTGAGCACAATATGTCCATCCTAGTGGAGACGACCAGGGAAGGGAAAAAAATTTAAAAATAAATAAATAAAAAGGAGGACATTTATTTTTTTTCTCCTCTCATGTAAGAAAGATTGAAACCTTTCTTTTCTATTAGGGGGGCTGATGGGGCTGAAACACACTTTCCTCTCTTGTGGTGGGAAGCATGGCCATATATATAGAATGACATGTCCAAGGCTCTGGAGGAGGACTAAGGGAAAGCTTGGCTGATGATGTATATTGCCAGCTGGCCAGGCAAAGCTCCAAGGGGACATTCACACATTCCTTGCTTTGGTACTGCCCCCCTCAGGGCCAGAACCACATGGGTAAATCTAAATAGCGCCAAGGGGATAAGTCCCAGCAGCAGTCAGATCCCCTACTCTACCCTCACTGTATTTATATTCTGCCTTGGGGGCTTTCTTCTGGTGCAACCAAACAACAAACAACCCTGGGATTTTCCTCTCTCCCTGCCAAGCTGAAGGGACAGAAACAAGCTGGGATGTTGGGGAAAGTCAAAGCATACCTCAGCTGATACTGAAACAAGGACCTTTAGCAAGAGGTGTCAGATGCTACAGCACCAATGCTACACAGCTCTGCGGTCAACCTGCAGGACGCAAGACTCACCACCATCCACCACCATCAATGCATAGCTGGTGCTGCAGCCAGCATACAGGCAGGGACAGCCAAAAGGGGATTAGAGTGAGAGAAGAGTAAAGGTGGCACCTGGAGTCAGTCTGTGTGTACTTGGGTACAGCTCTGTGCCTACCTGCATAAGGGAGGAACACAGCTTTTCTTATGAAAACAGATTGCTACAACTGCTGAAGGAGTTCTACCTTAAATCCTGCACTGAAATTGTCTTTCAAAACCTTTAGTGACTATTGCCATAACTTCTGAATATACTTTCCAGGAGGGGATGGAAGATGATATGCCAATATATGTTGAATAGGAGAGATACTTATAGACACAGAAAAAGCACAAATTTATAATAAAGCAAACAGTTAATTAATAATTATAGTAATTATGCTAAAAAGTACTTTCCCCTGAGACTTACTTTTAACAAGGACAGGGAAAGAAATCAAATCTCATACTCACAACCAGACACATAGCCCCAGCCTTTGTCTGACCTGCTTTCATAAATTCATCACTCAAAAACAGGAAGGAGAAAACCCAACAACACAACTTTTCCATAGGGTGCCCTGCTACATTTTGCTCTCTGTGCACCAGTGGTAGAATGATGTCCTGTTGCAGAAAAGAGTCTGCCCTGATGTGAGGAATAGACTAATCTGCATTTTCTTTCAGTCTGATACAAGTGTTGGGACTGACAGAAAGACCTCCAACATTGGTTTTCACATTTTGCATTACAGAATATTTTAACTGTGGAAAATTGACTCTTGTCTCTTCAAAGCACAGCAAAGCTTCATGCTCATAACTAAGCACAGTAAGGGACAGAACAAGAAATCCACTGGAACACTGAGGTACTGTTTGGGGCTGCAATACCACACTGCTTGGCAGCTGCAAGTGCCAGCTCTAAACCCAGGAAAACTGCAGGCAGTCTTCAGTCTGCTACACCCAGTGCCCTACTTCTCACCCAGACATCTTTGTGGTCCCGCTCAATACAACTTTCTGGGTCCCAATCCTTACTCTGATGATTATTCAGCATGGGTGCACAACTCATTCACTCACTATGCAATGTGGCATTAAGCTATGCAGGAAGAAACAGTTAAAACTGGTATTATGCAAAACTAACACAAATTTCTAATCTTCGATTACACAAGCCTTAATTCCTTCAGTTACAGCAAATTCATAGTGACCACAACTGATACTAAAACGCTGCAGAAAATAATCCAACAACACTTGAGTTCTTCTGTTTCAAACACCAGAGAGTGAAAGTGCATATAGACAGCTGCAAAACTGTAAATTACAATTTTACATAAAATGAAACATAGTCCTGTTAGAAGAAATCCATGGAGGTGAACTTTCCCACTTTTCATTCATAACCTTTTTAGTATATCAATCTCATCAGCAGTTATTCACGTCAACAGTGAACATTGTCCAATCCCTACTGCACAAATAACATTACAAAAAAATAAAATTCAGTATTTACAACATGGTTGTATTTTAGCATAGTCCTCATGCAATTTCCTTAACCACTAATAATATTGCAGGTGAATATAAGAATGAAGGATAAAAAGAAAAAAATCCTTAAATGTATGTCAAATAATTTAGATACTCTCCCTAAAGAAACAATTTAAAAATCATGTGCAAAGTATAGTAAAAATAGGCATTTTACATCATCTTGTCAGTCTTTAAGAACACTCAATTTAAACAGCAAATGAGCAGCAGCCACTCTTCCTGTCACTGTGTTTTATTCTGCTAACACAATGGTTAGGTATGTCATCCAATACAAGTTGATGTATGCCCTCTCTCACAGCACCTGCCTAAAAGAAGGGGAAGGCAAGGAAGTCCCACTTGGGAAGAAAGTGAGACCACACAGGATGAGGTTGTCAGTACAGGAGAAAAATGAAGGCTTGAGATGATGTGTGAGGGCTCATGTGCTTGAGCACTTGCTGTTGCTGTGCAGTTCCTCTCACTCAGCCCAGCCAAGTGGCTGCACATTCCTGCTGTACATTCACACACTCACCAGCACCAACCCACTTAGAAAGCAAGACAACGGCAGTGATGGAGTTTCTCAACACAGACAAGTAGACACCAAGAGGTTGAAATTATACAACCTTTTTTGCAACTTAAGGTTCTTGAAGGGGGAAAACCAGAGCCTTTGTTCCCCCTCACACCAACTTTCATCAGACTTCCAGCTATCTGAGGGGGACAGCATGTAGTCTAATTATAGGTTTACTGAGTCTTCCCAGAGATTGTCTCCTTATGTGGGCAAAGAACCTCACAAATCTCTTTGGGAGTGCAGATATTCCTCCATTTTAGATTGCCCTGTCATAAATGTACCAGGCAGGTTTCCCATCAAATTTCCTCCTCAACACTGAAACAAAAGCAAGAAATGCTAGGCTTCATCAAACAGTGCAGGGTATGGAGTGAACACTGCAGAAGGCATAGCTAGACTCTTCTCTGCTCTCCTTTCCTGTGTCATGTCACTTACGTAGAGCTGTTAACATTGAAGACATTTCTAGGTTTAAAAGTGCAAAGCTATGGTATGTACTAAGCAGTTAATATTATACAATTGTTGATGATATACTACATAGATGAGTTGATATGCCATGTTTCCTTTGTGTAAATGCCCAGTGCACGTGGTCAGAGGAGGGAATTCTAGAGGATTTATTTGGATGGGAATCTGGTGCATATATGTGCTTTGTTACACTAAAGAGGTTGGGAGTATGCATTGACAGGGACTCATCTGAGAAGGCCTGCTTAGCCTTTAGCAAACCACTAGCACTTCTTCTATCTCAGTTTGTCTCACTGCAGAAAAAAAAAAAAAAAAGAAGATGTAGAAATATCCCTTAACAGGGTGTGTTGGAGCCTAAATAACATACATAAAGTTTAATGGGATTCTGGAAGTGCTATAGGAGAATATAATAGTTGTTTATTAAATTCTGACAGAAAGGACATGAAATCCCTTTCTTTAACCCTTGAAAAATCGTGAGTGTTTTTAAAAGTATTTTTGAGAATACAAACCAGTTGCATTCAGGTAAGTAATATGAAGAACAAACTTGGAGCTCACTCTGTCAGAGACACAACTCAGTAGGATGCATTTTAATCTGAGTTACAATCTCCAGGTTCCAGTATTGACAGCCACAATCAAAGGCTTCTTTGTCATGTCTTTGCTGTTCAGCAGCTTCTGGGAGAATGCCCTGACACAACACAAGAGAATGACAAGGGTTAGCCTTATACAGAGGGCTTCTCCACATCCAGCTCAAGGCCAAACTGCTGACAGACTCTGCAAAGCTGGGGTCAGAATACACAGTGTGGGAGAGACAGAAGCAGTGCTTTATCTAGTCTGAACTCTGGAGACAGCCTTGTAAGGCAGATGTCTTCTGGTATTCTGTATGAATTCGCATGATGTGAATTCTTCCTTTGAGACCCTGATGGGAAATACAGTCTCTTCCTTGCTGATTTACTGCAGGACTGCTGATAAGGAAACCGCTGTGTAGCACAACACTACTCACACCACAACAGGGACAAGATAGGCAGTACATCTGCAGAGGGAGATTGGCGCCTTAGCCAAAGTTACAGAAATTGTAAAATATTCCAAGTCTCACAATATGGATAACAGCATAACCCTCACGTCAGAGATACTTTGTCTCTCACTGCTTGTCTTTGGGAGCAGAAAGAATGGCTATATACAATTAATGATATGAAGCAGAGGTCAGTATAGCAATAGAAAACCCCAAACAATACACCTAAGTACTGTCATGGTCATTTTATCCTTTTGGTTTTGGTTTGCTTTTTTTTTAAACTTAACTAAGTACTTAGCTCAGCAACAGTCAGGACTGGAAGGCTACACCAGGACTGTAATGAAGGTACAAGCGTGGGGAACAATTTTGATTATAGTGAAGGTTTCAGCTGACTATATTTTAATTAATCCAAGTAGTACAGCACTCTGAATCCCCAGATAACCCAGATCAATTTGCAGACTAACATGACTCATTTTACAGCATACTTTAACACTGCTTTAATAATGTCTTCAACAGTTCTTTAAAGTCTCTGAGGTAATCTAATTTCTATTTTTATTATAGAGGCTTTTAAATGATATTTCAACTATGTATCACTAAAATCATGTGGTTGTGGAATGCCAAATATAGCATCAAAAACCAAATACCTCTTCAATACTTGTATTAATTAAAAGAACAAAGACATTCCTAATTACAAAAGAAGGGGGTTTTTTCATATTGATAAAGCATTTTAATTTAAGATAGGTCTCTATTATAACAAAGATGAGCCACAGTAGCATTTAGTTAAAAAGCTCAGCAGTGAACTAGGATAATAATATGAGATAACATGACAAGATAAAAGCAGGATGTTCAGGGTTCAACACATGGTGCAGTGTCTACATTTTCTGTATAATCCAGGCTTAAGGGAGTCATGCTTAGAGTCTGACAAAATGTGCATAGAAATACATAGCAAATGAAGAACCAGAACCTAAAATAAGCACGTTTTGAGCTAATACATCATAAGACCCAAAAGATTATGTCATTTATATCTTTAAATTCAGAAAGCACATAAATTTTCCTACGCATTCTTCTCAGCATCATGAATTCACCAGTGTTTTGCTACTGTATGGAAATGAAAATGTTAAACTGCCCAGTACTCTTTCTGATTCTACTGAGACACTGCAATCCCCAGTACCAGGTAAATATGACCTGCAGAGGTGGCTGTACACTGTCCTTACCTAACACTAGCAGTAGATACCAAATCCTCCCCCAAGAGGGATGTAAAAACCAGAAAAAGATCCAGACAGTGTGAAAGGACCAGGAAAAAAAAAACCCCTGAAGACAGTATCAAGCAGAAAGGGCTAACCCAAGAGAAGGGCAGCCAGCACACACTACTGAAGCCAGTAGCAGTGGTAGCAGGAAAGGGAATGAGGGCAAGAGACGTGGAGCTCTAGTTCTGAGCCAGAACACTTCTCCTTGTTGTCATGTAGAAAATGCTTTGTTTTCTGCAAAACCCAACCCTCTCCCCTTCTCTACAGGGTAAGTCGCTGCACCCTCTGCTCAGTGTCTGGACAGACACAGTTCCTTGGTCCCTGCTAGAGGCACTGTCATACAGGTGTGGACACACACTTGCTCCTGGCAGCTCCTACCCCTATGAAGGGGTACCAAGCCTTCCTTGCTACATCACCAGGCCAAATGCAGCCCAACTCTGCTGGCTGTTCATTGTTGTTACCTAAATCTTTTGAGAAGACAGGCACTGAAGAGGCTAAGGGCAAGAAAGAGAAGTAAATTCACATGTCCCTTACCCCAGTGTATCCATAAAGCTGAGAAAACCTAACCCAGTTAAAATAAAAATAAGCATTAGATTCATTTTCCAGGGTGAAACTGTTCTGAGCAGGACAAAAAAGCACATCTCACTTCTGTGTAGAAGCAATGAAGTAAATGTGATTTAAGAGAACAGTAATAGATCTCCTTTGACAACAGGCAAGGTACAGAACTATGCTCACATCTCTAGTAAGGTATCTAGTTCAACAATCACTATTTTCTGTTTGCTTCTGCTAACCCATCAGTATCAGAGATATTCTATTTTACAGTTGTCATTATCCCAACCATTACAGTAATAATTTGTTACAGTAAATAATCACTCAACTGGGTAAAGGCAATGACATTCTCTGGAACATGTAAAATTATTCCAGGCTGAAAAGCAGTCATTCATGCCTAGCAGTAACTGTTTGGGAAAACCATTGCTTGAAGAGCTTAGACTGAAAATCTCAAAAAGGAAAAAGCATCAAATTATTACCACAGAACAGGGCACAAAACTTAACTTTTTTATTTGGAGAGGTAGTTTCTGCACAAATTTGCAAGCCTCAGTAATTTTCTTTTTTTTTTTTTATTTTTTCTTTCTTTCACTCTGGGAGACCAACTGAGTATTTAGTTCGGGTTTCAGAAGAGCTTGAGCGATATATTTAACATCCACTGGGTACACCACCACTTATACCGTATTCAAGCCAGCAGGAAAGGAACAGCTGCTATTGCTTTCTCTGCCTCAGGTTAAGAACCAGGACTGACACATTCTTGCACCAGGAATGTGTGAAAGTACCAGCACTGACATGCTGCAGGCTCCAAGGATTTAGAATTCCCCTCCTAATTTTCCATTCTTCACTCATGCCACATCTTTTAATTGTATCCAAGGATGTAGAAAGGTAAATAACATGGCGCACTTTACCTCAGGCTGACCCTAAAAGCTGCTTTAAAACTGCAAGCTTGAACAGACCCTAGCCAGGACCTCTGAAGGGAGCCCAAAAGAGCCTGAGCCTACAAAGCCTCCATGGCTCTGAGCAATACTCTGGCTGATAAAAAAGGTGCCAAAGAGATAGGTCAAAAAGCCTCCAACCTGTGCACAACACAGAAAGCATTCAAGAGATTAAACAATTCTCAACTTCCAAACTGAAAATGGGAAGCAGACTGTAGAGGATTTTAATTCAAAGAACTGCCACTGTTCTGGCTTGTCAGTCAAGACTTGGGTTAGCATGTATTTCACTAAGCTCACTTGTAGCCTGCTATACAAGCCTGAAACAAAGTTCCTTCTGCTGTATTCTTGTGTTCAGTTGTGGGGTCATTTTCCTAAGAGAGTTTTGAAGTGTACAGAGCCAGGATTTGGACATGATCACACATCCATAGATCTGTGCTGCATTCAACACAGTCTGCTACAAGGTGTGAGCAACTCACCTGCAGAACAAACAGGAGCCAATCCCAATTGTCTCAGATGTTCCCCTCGTTCCTCTCAGGAGGCCCAGAGCAGGCAGCTGCTCCTCCTCACTAGGAGTGCTTGCCGTGGCATCCTAACAGATCAGGCTCCATTCCCCATGAATCTATACATTACTAATCTTATCTGAAGCAGACAATGCTGACACCTAGCTTCCTCAGTGTCTGGAGGAATTGCAGCTGTCTCCACCTCAGCCCAAGGAAATAGAAAGAATCTCTGACTGTATCAAGAAGAAATATTTCTTGAGGATTCAGAATACTTCCTCTCTCCTTTCCCCTATGCACTACCAAAGCAACTGCCTGGGATTCATATGCCACTTCATGGCTCTGCATGCCCAGGAGCAAAACTCCTTTCTTCATCTTTTGCTTACAAGACAACTGTGCCACTTTCGCTTACACAAGGACCTGGCACCAACAGCCCATCAATTTGAGTTTTTTTGGGGTGGGTTATGCAAGGACTGTCTTTATCAGACCAACAGAAGGAGATGCCCAGATTTTGCAGCCAGTGGAAGACAGGGCAGCACACCTCTCAGAGCACAAGAATGGACACTAAAGAAAATGACTGTACTCACCAATTCCCTAAAATATACCTCTTAGAGGTCCTTCCTGTTCTTGGTTTTAAGGTTCAACAATTTCTGTGGTCCTTTTCATCAGCTGTGGAGCATTACAGCCAAGAGATACCACACAGTTGCTAGTGTAAATAAAAAAGTTCATTTCTACTGAAAGACAACCAAGTTGAGAAAGAGCTTTTAACCTTGAACTCAAGAGCTGGTTCATAAAGGGTAGCAGGTAAGACTTATATTCATCAGCCCTTCTCAGAAGTGACCATAATCAACTGGATGGAAAACTACACCAAAAAAGGGAAGAAATGGATTTTTACTGACTTACAGAGCTTTTGAAGCCTCTAACCATCTCAGAGATGTTCTCATGGTTGTGTAGAAATGGCACAAACTGGTACAATACAAAAACATGGCTTGACAGTTACATTAACTCCTTAAAATCCAAGAGCACTAAGTATTGTACCTAATTTTGCATCAGAAACTTGTTTCTTTGATCAGTTTTGCATTTCAGGCTGCAGTCCAGCAGTGAATTCGTTTATGAACAGTCACATTAAGACACAGACATCTCGCATGTCTTATCCTCTCAAGGAACTCGAGGGTCTCTACTGGGTCAACATTACATGTGAGGAAGCACTATTTTTAAATTAAAACATTTCCCTCTGGGGTAAAAAGTGATTTCTAAACAGTTTTTGATGCGCTAAATCAGGAACTGAGATTTTGCTAGCAAGTGGGAAAGTTTTCTACAATTCAAAATGCTATAGTAAAATGAAGAAAGATCATTCAAGCAACTGAAATGGCTCACAAGCAGTCATTTTTACTGTAGAAAGTGACACACCATGTACAGGTCTAAAAAAAAGCACAGCAGTTGTTGTTATGAAAAAGACACTAATTCGACTCACTGTTTCCCAGGTTTACAGCACTAATAAATCTACATTTGTGATATTAACCTATAGAACTAATGACCAGTAAGAGTGCAGTAAGTGGTCATTAAAGCAATAGAAATGCCCCATTATACAAATGTTATTGCTGTTGTATGTGAAGGCACCATGTGGTAAAGGATTATTAAATTCAAAAATCATGCTCATTTTATGCAGTTGGGCTCTCCAATGAAAGATGGATTTGGATCATGTTAGTATAATAACATGTTCTCAAGTGTTATTTTATTTTTTAAATTGGTAATTATAATGAAACACTATGGCTGAATAGTATTACCCGCACACACTTACACCATCAAGACGATGTCAAACTTACTTTTCCTAAAGCTTGTTTCTGGAAAATCAAGTGATCTGTGCTCTCAGGTACTGCTTAGAAAGCAAGATTAGCAGATTGAGCAATTTACCTCCTCAAGTATTGCACTTTTTACATTGCCATGCTTGCCACATAACTTCAGCCATGGCAAATAAAAATCTGACATAAATATATCTCTGACAGGGCTCTCTATGTCTCTTGGAGCAGGCTGGTAAATTTTGTAGCATGAACCCTGGTACTTGAAAAAATAAAGCACTTGAAAAAATAAAGATTTCCTAGTAGAGAACTGAAACATATGATACATCCATTCTAAAATTCCACAAGGCAAACCTACTCTCATATTTTTACCTGGCAAGTATGTATGAAGGTGTTTTGACTGTTTATCATTGCAGCAAAGGAAGGCTGAATAAGTATTTATCTCTCATCAAATTAGCTTTAGACTATAGGCTTCCCCACACTAATATCTGGGTCTGACCTTTACAATCACCTATGTATTTCTATTAAGATAATTTCACTAAGCCTTCATCACAAGGCAATGACAATTTGTTCCCATTAACTGATTTCCAATTAACCAGTGGTCTTAAAAATCTTATGTCTCACATACTAATGTAGAGTTGGATCCAAGATTTGCCCGTTTATACATGACAAAGCAATTTAAATATGCACTAGTGAGATAGTTTGATTTTAATAATGTAAGATACATTATTTGTCCAAGTAAAAGCACAAGGGGAATACACTAAAAAACAAAAGAAAATAAACCCCTCAAAATGTGGCTGTTGAAAGAAGATTATGGTCACATCTCTCACGTTAGATATATTGATATATGAGTGCAGACTTGCTGCCAAGGTTATGGTCATTCTGAACACATTTGGTTGTTCAGCTTCTACACACAAGATTTAAAGAATAAAACAACATACAGTTTTGCATAGATCTGATACTTCACATAAAATTAAACAAATTGTTTGCTTTTTTTGTTGTCTTATTTTGTTAAAACCAATTACCACTCTGCATGTGTTTAGAAGAAGTCACATTTTTCAGGAGTCTTTTAATCAATCATGGTAATTTATAAACCCATTTCAAAAATAAATATTTAGAGGTCATGTAAGCAATGAACTCAGAGAACGGCTGAGATCCAAGCATTGTGTAGACTGAATGACATGATCCTTCAGACGTTTTTCTGCCCCTGTGGTGCCAGCAAAGACTTTTGAGGTTTTCTTTTTTAAACATCATGACAAAAACTAAGGAAGGAAATAGAGGGACATATGAGGAATTCAGAACTGTGAAATGAGACAGAAAAAATTCAAGAGGGGTCATATCCCATCACTCAAATATGGGCCAGCAGAAGGGAAGGAATGAGACAAGGAGAAAAATCAGAGCAGCAATGGCAGCCGGGTCTTTTCTTGAGAAGAGCTTAAGAACAAAATAAAAACAAAAACCAATCCTCACACTTCTCTTCCGACACCAAGTACTCTCTGCACTTTCCTCTCCAGTTTGGATAGGAATTTTACCAGAAAACCATTTTCAATTGCCCACTTGGACCCTGAGGCACTTGAGGAACATGCTGAGGACTCAGCTGTCATGCCAGCATTAAATGTGGTTGGCAAAATACTCTGCTCCACTAATTATCTTTCCTCAATCAAAAAAATTCTGGGGATGACCAAGAAAAAGGGGAAGGAGAAACAACACCTCACTGTTGATAAATTATCTGCCATTTCAGACCACTGGATGACTCTAGAAAAGTGCTACTTCTCCTTCAGTTCAAGTAAGAGCACAAGAGACTGAGGCACCTTCTGATTTTGACAGCCGTGCAAAAGATTCTTCTCTGGCCTCGCCACCAACTATGCCAAGTCTCTGTAGCAATGTGCAGCAATATCCTTCATTGGACTGTTCTGCTAAATTAGCTGCAGATGCTTCTGAAGTAAATCTTTCCTTCATTGTGTGCTTCAGAAAAAACACACTGGAAAAGTCTGCTTCATCGGCTCTCTATCAGCCACAAAAAACTCCATAAAACCATGAAGTCAAGCTCAAACGCCCCTGGAGAATTCTGGAGCATCACTGTCACATCCCAGTTTTACAATTTCATCCACTCAGCCAAATGGATGTTTAAAACCAACATTTCTGGGGACAAAGAAAATCTCATTTCATTCTTCTCTCATTACTGAAGAGTGGCTGAAACCTTCTATTCTCAGAAAAGCCAAAAATAAATAAATGCTGGTAAATGCAGGGACGTTTTAGCCTCAGAAGTGGAATTTCTCACAAGAACTGTTGAGCAGCTGAAGATATAGGAAAGAACACTATCACTTCTCTCAGCTAAAGCAATTGCTAACATGATTATATGTTCTCCCTTTAAAGTTCATTTGCACAAAGGGAGGCGAATCTATCAGTAAATAGAGTAAATTATCACATGCCCATAAACCTCTTATTCTCTAACTGCCATACACCTGAATATCACCATGAAAGCAGATCCCATACTCAAGGTAAAAGCCATCTAAAGCCTTCCTGTAAACTTGAGGCCCATTTCAGACTCTGAGATGCTGTTTCTTAACAGCATGACGTGAGCCATTATGCTGAGAGTCAGGCTGTTTCTGGGAAACACCATTGATCTTCCATGCCCGACTCTTCTCCTGCTTTCTCCAGTTTACCTCTATATCTGAAAAGCTTGTTTGGTGTTCCAACTCCTATACCATGAGCTAAAACCCTAAACATGAAACTCTTAGTTCTTCATTGTGGGTTAAAGTCTGAGATTCAGAATCTAATAAAACCCAGGATGCTCAAACTATGGCTTGAAACTACAAACTATAGTCCTTTTCCCAGCACCTTCCGTATTTATACTGGAAAAAATACTAGAGAGCTTATCAGAAAAAAAAGCCCACTTCTCTACAAGTAGAGTGAGATTTCAGAGGGCAGCCATAGTGTCTAGTGAAAACAGATATGCCAGAGCACAGAACAGTAAGATGATTTTTCTCAAATCACATGCCAAGTTGAATGGCAACACCAGGAATAGTATGCAAATCTCACTGATATGGTAAAACATCTGCAAGCCCATGTGTGGCTTTTCTGCTTATTTATGGTATGTGTCTCTACATCTAGTTATTTCTCACATGCTGAATATGCAAGACTGACCTATGCTTTTCCCACACTTGGGAAGTGTTACATGTAACCGCTCGTTATTTGCATGGAGTAAATTACCATCAGAGTGGGAAACACACCTTTGCATAGCCTTTGTTCATCTAAAATCCCGTGTCTTCATGCTTGCAGTTACTATATTTCTCGTAGTGTTACTAGAAATACTGCTGCCATTTCTCTTATTTCTGAAAACTCTTTGTGGTTAAAGAGGGCAAATCTTCCCTGTCCCTAACTACTTGTAAGGTTGTTTCTCCAAGAGCCTGCTGTGCTGAACTTGCATTACATCACAGAAGAAAAAGAAAGCCACCAAGCCTCCCGTATAGCGTTGGTGGCACATAGGCAGGGAAGCTCAAGCAGGCAGGGAAAAGAGAATCTGCTGTATTCCTCTTACCCTCTGCTTATTATGTGCAAGGTCCCTGTTTCTCAGGAGACTCTTGGTGACTCCTTGTCCCACACAGAGCCCACAATGCGGTTCCCACTGCAAACCCCATCTTCTTTGTCAAATTTATATTTGAGAACCACAGTATCTCTGTGTGTATGTCTATGTCTGTGTGTTGATCCCAGAGTTTTGGTGTTGGCACACAGTCATTGAGCCAAGGTTTGACAAAAAGCTGGAGAAAGTCAATTCCTGCAAGTTCTTACAAGTTCTGTGAAAACAGGCAGGAAGACAATTCTAAAATTATCTTTGTGAAAGGCGAGGCTAGCATGTGCAATCACAGAGAGAGGGGAGCATACCAGCAAATTCCTCAATCATGGGAAAAGTTTCCACTGAGACTCACAGTCAACCACTGGACACAAATTTATAGGAAAGTAGGCATATTCAACCCCAGCGCTCAGAAAACTACTCATCTGGCTAGGCAGACCCTGCAAAACACAATCATTTGAATGATTTATTCCATTCTTTCTTCTAAAAAAACTTTCCCAGAATTGGATCAGGAGGGAGCAAACTGGTGGGTGACACACATTTGCTAGCACAGCAAGGATCTTTATAAAAGCAGATTTTGTATTTTCCAAATTAAACAAAAAAAAAAGCCAGTGACAGGGTGTGGTAAGAGACCCTGTTTTGTTTCTAAGCCTCTTTTCAAACACTTTGCATGCATGTACATTCAAATATAGAATAGCATCCACTGTGAAATAAGCACCAGGATAGAGCCAACATATCTGTCTTGGAGTGGCCAAGTTTACTTTTTCAAGGTCTGTGTATCATAGTACAGATATCTATTATGAATATTTTGATCACACATCCCCAGTCAGCACTGGCTGTGACTGCCTAAGAGGGGACGGGGAAGACTGAGCTCATCATCACTCCTATTCAAGTCCTGCCCCTTTAGCTGCCCGTGTCCAGTTCAGCTGCACAAAGCAGCTTGGCAATGGCCCTTTATTCAGGCTATTTACCACTAATCCTGCTCGTGATGATCCAAGGCAGTCACAGAGCAAGAGCAAGCCAGTCACCTGGGAGATCTGCAGGGAATTGTAGGAAGCAGGCAGCGACCTTTTCAGCCAGCAAAAATCACAGCAGGAAGACGGTGCTTTTACAAACCCTATCATGTGACATAAAACTTTCCTGCTGGCATAATAATGCAAGGGGAAACTATTTCCCACTGCAGTTTACTATGTGAGGAGGTAGCTTCAGTACAAAAGGACGCATGAATTCCCAGGCTAAAACAGTTGTGCCAGACCAGGCATGGAAACTCTTAAGGAGTTCAGACCCGGGGAGGCACATCTCACACACACTGCCCACCACAGCAGCAGTGGTAACAATTCAGGCAGCACACTGTGGAGGACAGGAGACTCAGACACGTAGCTGCACTGCCCAGAGGGTCTCACCAGTGAGTGAGAACTGAGCATTGACACATCTTCTCTTGAACATTCATCCTCCCAGAAACTGAACACAGTATGACAGGAGAGCTGTGGACTCCCTATAGCTCTGTCCACCTACCCCAACTGCACCAAATATTGCCACCTAATACCACCATCTCCTCTCCACCCCACAGGCAGCTTCCTTTTTTCTCCCCATAAAACTTTGAATGTTATTTTTCATAAGTAGAAATTACCAACATTGACAGAATTCTTACATCCGTGTTTTAAAAATTATTTTAAAAAAGCTTTATGATTGCACTAAATATATCTCTATCTACTCCAGCCCTCTATGACTCAATCTCTATCTATAAATACTTTAATGGGATTTGTTCCATTTATTTTCTAGTTTCCCAGGTGATGACACGACAGACCTTCAACCTGGTCTTGTACAATCAGATAGGAGAGGTCAGTGCATTGGCAATAACAAAGTATTTGAGAGCCAGCAACAGGGAGGGGGAGTTCAGATATTCAACAATAATGCACTTGCACAATTGCATCCTTCCCTCCACAAAGACTCCATCACAAGAAAAAGTTTTAGGAGCTGATTCTTCACAGTCATCTCCTACATTGTTTTGATCTGGTTACTTTAGCACAGTTTGATTTGCTTGCCTTCCTCTGTGGCTGGGACCTGCCAGAGACAAAGATCTGGCGCCTGAGGTTTAGAGAAGGGACCAAAGTACAACAGTTCCTACACATCTGTGAAATTTGTAATAGGCAATCAGGCAAGGATCTCAGTTTAATTTCCCTGGCCTGGTTTTCTGTTGCTTTCATATTCCCTAAGTCAACAGCCACTTTTCCTTTTAGGAATTTGGGATGAACATGCATTTCTTGCCTGCTCTCACAGATCAGCTCAGCTGGTCAGGACATGGTGCTAAGAATATCCAGGTTGAGTGTTCGATCTCTGTATGGGCCATTCATTGAGGAGTTGGACTTGATGATCCCTGTGGATCCCTTCCAACTCAGAACATTCTGTGATGCTGAACTTCCGGAATGCCTGCCACCACCAACATGGGCACAAGTGCACCTCTTCCACAGCATGCAATGGGAAAACCATTTCAGCAAAATTGCTGTGCCAGGAGTGGGTCATGATACTGTCAGTGAACATGGGCTACAGGGAACTCCTGAGAAAGCCACATCCCTAATATGAGAAAAAATGGGCCACAGAGACACACATGTGAAAAGAATGGGAGAACACCTCTGTCCAGTAATACTGAGATTTTGAAAAGGCTGATGTTTGCCATAGAGAAATGCAAGGCTGAAATATCTTTTTCTAAAAAAACCCCTCCATGCATGGACTTCTGCATAGCAACATGTAACTCCTGAGTGGGAAGCTCAACAAAACATTTAAACTTCTCTTAGCACAGGAGAGCCTTGTTAGCTCACCAGTACATGGGAATCTAGATGAAAGAAAAAAGCAGCAAAATATTTTTAAAACATCAGTTTAAATCCAGACCAGTTCTCCCTCCTCAGTAAGGCTTCAGTGTAGTCGCTGCTGTAAGCAGCACTGGAAGTGGTGATACTTCAGGCCTGTTCTTCAGCAGTGCTCTAAAACCCCTGGCTCTGAAGCCAGCCTGTCAATCAGCCACTTTGCTCTGTTTGCACACAAACCCAAGTTAAGTAACCTGAGCAGACGCTAGCAACTCAACGCTCACCACAGTTTCATGCCGTGGTCTCACCAAGTGGCACAAGCTCTCAACCGCAGCATGCTGTGCACACTAATCCCACCTTGATATTTCATGTCAGCTCCCACTGTGAATCAGCATAGAGAGCAATGCATTTTGGCTTAAAAAGTGGACTCAGTTGCACTTGCACCTTTTCGACTGAGAGAGATTATAATTTCTACCTACATTACACAATGATCCTGACTGCAGTCCGTCAACATCCTCCAAATGGTGCCTTACCAGAGCTAATGTGCAGCTAGGGGTGTCACAGATGAGACTGCCTGAACAGCTCAGCCCTTCCCTTCAGGGGAAAACACCAAAGGAGTTGATGTCACTTACACCTCACTGGTGTCAAGCAAACTTGTTGGCAGCCAACCACAGCAGTGACACTTTAAAAGAAGTGTGCGGGATATGCTTTTCATTACCACAGTCAATCCAAACACAGCATCACCACCTCCAACTTATCCCCCTGCGCAAGACATTAAAAAGCTAAAGCAATAGCAACATGTGGATGATGAAAACATTCTACTGGGAACTGGACTATGCTGAACACTGCGCAAGAACATGAAGGTAGATACTTGCTGTATCCAGAAATGGTTTTTCATGACACATTAGACTGCCTGATTTTTATACTTCTTCTTTGAAGTTCAGGTTCAGAACGAGGTGAGGCCCTGACGCAGTGTGGCACAGAAATGTGTGCAGCCAACATGGCACAGGGAAACAATTCCTTTGACTTGCCCATCACTTTGAGAGGTACCCATGGCACTTATAGCTGGCTTACTGGAGGAAGCTGTGGATGAGAGTCTGTTCCAAGCAAGGCTACTTCTCACTCATCTAGACTGGGAGCAGGTCTTTCAAACACTCAATAAAGAGCAAAGCTTTTGGAGGCACGACTGTTCTTAATGAATGTGCCAACAAACTAATAGCTCTGCCATTACAGAGTGAGTCATTTATCTGCAGACAAGATACTGCACAGGATCCCTTCTAAAACAAAGTCAGTTACTTCCTTCCAACTGGTATCTCAAATTTGCCAACAGCCATAAGAAAAGTATTCAAGAGAAAAAATAGGGGAGCACAAACATGGGGATTAGCTGGAAAAATAGACCATGTTTTTCTTTATTACCATTAATATTTTTAATTGCAAATGAAGTCAGAACACATTCTCCTAGTGATGATGCAATTTAAGCAGTCTGTTATTCAGCATTGTGTTGAATCAATATTCTGCAAAATGTTAACTTCCATGAAAAGTTCATGCCCCTATCCCATCCCAAAAATATAGTTGTTCCAAAAACCCACTATATTTAATCCCGAAGTTTATAAAGCAGATAACAAAAGCTATTGCAGTCAACTCTAGAGAATTACTTGCCCAGTTCTCTTCAAATCTCTATGGAAACTCCTGCAGGTATAATATTTAAGACTTTAGTCCCTAAAGCAATGTTTTTCATATAACCTCAGGTCTACAGCTACCTAAGTTGCATCAAAACTGCTCAGACATGTTGATGCTAGCATCAGCTCAAGTTCTTTTAAAATACAGTTAAGATGTACAATAAATAGAGAACAATGAAGTCACCACATGAGAAAAAAATTCAAAAGTTACTGATCAAAAAAGGCAAGACCTTGCATAGAAACATGTGCAATCATTTCAAAGAGTGGCTGAGTGCCCTCCTCTCTCAGAGCTTGCTCAGCCATTATGCTTTTCAAAGTCTTACCCTGCATGTCTTACCCTTCAGCTCTGCCAAGATGCTATCAATCAAGGACAGAGATACAGGTTAATATATAACCTGAAAGAAGTGAATATATTTGAAATTCCATCTGGTCCTCATCAAAGCAAAACATTCTTCACCCTTACTTCTGAGTACAACAAGTTACCAAATGCCCCCAAGGATGACGGCTGCTGCTCTGAGATAAGGCCTTCCCCCTACAGCAACACCATCAGCTCTAGGTGAACTATACGAGTTCACCATGGGATCTTCATCTTTCAATAGTGGCTTTGAACCAAGAATGTTACTATTGAAGAACAAGGGCGGAAGGGCTGAATCCCAAGATAAGTAAGCAGCAGGGCTGACTTCATCTGCTGTTCCCTAGGGCATTCCATTTAGGATCGCATGAGGTTCCTGAAACAGTATATGAAAAACAGACATTGAAGTTTTACCATTCATAGGCAGGAAGTAAACACCATTTAGCAGGAATTAAAACAACTTATTATTCAGAGAAATTTAAAAGACAAACCCCACATAGAAATCATGCTGGAGTTAAAGCCGTACTTTGATCCAACGAGGAGCACAAGGAACAGGCCACAAGAAAATCCACACTTGTACTGCACACATACACCTACACCTGTGAAGATATAGAGAGAACTAGAGATGCAGCTATCCAATGTTCTTCAAGAAACATGGCCACTACATTAGAAAAGTAAGAATTAGTTTGGTTTAGATCCACTCCCAGAGAAGTCAATAGAAAAAACCAACCAAACAAAAAACCTCCAAAACAAACAACACATTTCAGTGGGCAGAAAATCAAGCTCCTGATGAGTACTTCTGAAAATACTCCCTGTCCTACTTGCATGCTCTGCTGAGAGAAAGCTGTGTGAGATGTCAAAACATTTCAACTTTTGTCCACTTTGAGGTCGGTCCCATTCAGATGAGCCTCATCCCCAAGTTTCCCCCTAATACATAAAGAAATCTATTTTATAAAGTATACATTTAAACATTCTCTAGCACTGAAGATTATCCTTCTGTTCTAACATGCTGTAGACATTCAGGGGAAATTAACTGGGAAATGAATGGTTTCAGATACATCAATGATACAGAAAAAAAGAATATGATGCATATGATGGGCCCAGAATTTCATGCAGCAAGCCACATTCTTTTATTCAAATATGATCACTTTTTTTCTACTGTGATGAGTTCAAAGACAAGTATCTCTAGGCCTTAAATTACAGGCACCTCAGCTGCCTGAGCTGCAGCATTAGGACCCATAGTTGAAGGCAGCTGGCATTGTTCTCAATTCATATATCCCCTGACAAGCTGATGTGGAGTGTGCTGCAAACTATACAAGCCCTGTATTGGTCCATTGGTCTCCTGCCACCAAACTGGTCTTGAGAACAAGTCAAACCCGAGCAATGATACTGAGAACATCACAGGAGAACATCACAGAGCAATTATTTCAAGGAATAGACTTGCTTGGGTTAAACAGGTTTACAGTGATCTCCCATAAATATTTCTCCCCCCACACTCCCCATCCCAGTATGTTGCAATTTTTTCCAAGTAGTTGAGGAATACTGAATACCCAATACTCTGAGCTCAACATTTTTGTGTTTTCTTCCCTTAGAGGCAAATTAACAACTTAGGAAGAAATAATTTTAAAAGTACAATACCCAGTGCTTATATAATGTTAGCAACTCAAAGAGCTGCATATACTTTTTAATGTACTTATCAATCACAATTCTAGAAAACTGGACATGCCACTACTCATTCTTTCGCAACAAACACCAGTTTTTTCCAGTACCAAAAAACCATATTTTTTAGGACCACAGAAAGATGAAGAAAAACAGCTTTTGGTCAATTCCATCTACTGCAGCCAAAATCTCACACTCAGCTAATAAAAAACCCCATTCTCTTGATGTAGCCAAGCTGTACTACACTAATATCTGGGTATTACCCTTGTGCTGGAAACACCTGATTCATGAAAATCTGGAACTCTATCCAGAAGCTGATAGGACACAAAAATCTCAAGTGACAGATACATCATCAGAGCACAGAGAAGGTCTCAGCTTTGAGTCCGCACATTAAAAAGTAGGTTCTGCAAGAGAACAGACACACACTCCAGGGCATCCCAAGGCCAACTCACTGCTCTGGCCCCCTGGCTTCATAATTCTACATATAACTGAAATAAACCCAACTCAAAGCACCATTGTGAAAACGAAATACACTCAGACGTCGTTCCATTTACATATTCCCATGTCCTAAGAGACGGGCATAGAACACAATAAAAATATTAGGAATTAGGCTTTAGGAACTATGATCTCACAGATGACAACAGAACAATTTCAAATGAAGTCAATGGACTTATACCTTCAGACATGAGATCACAACATGGCACTCAAAAAATACCTTCAATCGTAAGAGCCCCAGATGCAACGCCTGTGGCCAACATTTATATTAGCTACATGTGCATTATCCTGAAAGAAGGTTTTAATTATTTTTATAGTGAGATAATGTTCCCTTGACGATCCTAAAGTCTAGTAGCATGTAGTAATTAAATTTCATTCTTGAAAAGACAATAGCAAACATCTGCTACTTTGAATCCATACAAGAATTAGTAATTTTTCTATTTCTTCACAGTAACAGTGACTTTTCCACAACAGCATAAAAGCTACTGACAAGCTACACACAGAAATTTGAGGAGAAAGCAGGGGAAAGTCTTCTCTGAGGCCAAGTGCAAACTGGAAGTTTTACACTTTGCCAGTTGCAAGAAAAATGGGAAAGAAAACACTTCATTCTGTAATAAGTATCAGCTAACACACTCAGCAGAAGGAAACACATTCTTCACCAGCCAAATCTGACTTTCATTCAGTGAACTGAAAATATATCTGCAGAGGTTTGTTAATATGGTTGACCTCAAGATTTGGAACTTTCTTCCCTCCAGATGCAAAATAGCTCAAAATTATGCATTTTCAGGTAGGGATTCAAAGGCCCCTTTACTGTCTATTTCCCACAGAAGTTAATCACCAAGCACTACTGAACACAGTCAGTGCTTGAGACTAAGGAAACACTGTTATCCCCATGTATGGATAAAAAATTGAGCGATTAGCCTCTTCTGTGATGTCTACGATGTACTGAACAGAAAATAGGTTTTTTCCCTACCAAACATAGTTTAGAGTTGCATTTGTTTGACTTACCAAATTTGAAAGATTACCCAGCCTATTAGGACACATTCCTGTGACGAGCTGATCTTACATGGCCAACGATGTATTGATCTTATATTGTTAGGGATCAAGAGTGCTAGTAGGATTCTCTGTGCACTGGGACACCAAGGGATAGAACTCTGGCAGCTTTCCTTCTTGGGTGACCCTTAACACTTACCCAACATAAAGTGTTTACAACACTCCCAAGTACCTAAGTATAATCTGGCAGATTACAAACTGTTCTCTGATTGTGAAGTTTGCAGACTCTGTTCTGTAGCTTTTCCTCGAAATAATTTAACAGGTTTGGATTTTTTTTTTTGTAACTTCACCATGGATAGTGAGCAGTTCAATAGTTCCCCCCAGTTTTTGGCTATGTTTGTACGGTCCAGTGGAAGGAACTGCTGTAAAGTGGGCACACGTTTTTAAACTAAAAGGAAATTTGTAAGATGCTACCCTTGATTGTCTAAAGAATTCCTTCCACTGTTTTATGTGGGGGTCTATATATAACCATTTGGAAACAACAGTTTCATCCCATACCAGAAATGACACTTCTTTTATTGGCATGATGGTGAGGAATGTGCAGCTACAAATCATGCAGTCATTAGGAGTGTGAGACATCTCAAAGACAAAAATCTAATGGACTAAACTTTTCTATAGCCACTGGCAAAGAAAGTGAGTATAATTATGTAGGAACAAAGCAACAGTACTGCTATTACTCAGTGCATAAGCCCTGAGCAACTCAGTTTCATTATGCAAAGTTTAATTCAGAGGAGTAAGACAGTCCCTCCATCTGAAAAATTTAATCCAAAACAAATTAAAATCCCACTGAAATGTAGTTTAAAACACATTCTAAATAAAAACACAGAAAAATGTTTGTCTTAAAAGAGACAAGGATGTATAGTTCAATGGGTTTTGTTTATCTGCTTAATCTTGAGGTCAAGCCTAATTTGAATATTTATTTCATTTAAACTACAAATGAGGAAAAATATATTCACATAGTCTATACCAATCTTGTATATAGCTAACATTTACTTGTAACAAGGCTGTTTCACTCTACTTTTAACTTGTCTTTGAACTCCAGCTCCTTAGGATGCCTTTGCAGTAAAAAAAGATGGTGAAGTTTGCAGATTGACTTGACTTTACATTGAAAGAGCAGCTCCTCACAGCTGGCTCACAGTAACACCCTCTGATCACTCCTTGGCAACAGCTGTAGAGATCCACAACCTTTGTTAGCCATTAAGAAAAAAGACTTGGGGGGAAAAGCCTACAGGATCATGTGGTGGGTTTTTTCTATCTTTCATTTGGAGGTGACAAAGGGACACTGTTCATTCTGTCTAAGGAAGTACACAGACCTGAACTGCTTGTCATAGAAAACCAATAAATTGCCTTCCTAAGGAAGTAGCACTTACCTTAAAAAATTAAGTGGTAGGCTGGAAACATCCTACATCACCATGTCAGGACTTTTAGGTCATGTAGGCAGGCAAGTGCATTCAGAGTGAAGTAGGCAAATGTCTCATTATGTTTCAAAAATCAAATTACATTTTCCTCATAAACTTTTTCCTACTGCAACATCTTAATTGGTTCATCCACTTGAAAAGCTCCAGGATGAAACAGTGATACTGTAAAGGAAGCAAATTGGAATCCATCTTGTTAGGAAAGATTATGAAGACATGGGAGGAACACCCACAAAAGTAGTAAAGGAATATCTACCATCTGTAATTGTACCACTCTGCATTGCTGCATAACCTAGTATGAAACTGGATCTTGTTTTCTCCTTAGTCTCTCACCCTGCATCTGCCAACTTCTCCCATCCTTTAGCTGATCCTAATCATTCACAACTCTCTCACACCTCAACCTTATTAGCTCAGCTAGCCTATTGGGGGTCTTTACTGTGCCTTTGACTTATACAGGAATTTTTCTCTTCGTGCACAGAAATCCTGACCAAAGTCTTCAAACAGTGCCAATACATATGCTTTTGGCTAAATACAATAAATCTGAAAAATGAAGCAATACAGCAGTTAGATCCATTACATGTTCTTGCAGTGACTAATAATTTCTTTTGTTTTAGAAGACCTTTAAGAGTCAACTGAAGCATGGGAAAAGATTTAATGGGATTTTCCAAAGCACAGTATTTCTGAAGCTCTGCCAGCCATGTAGTAGATGGAACACAGCATTATGAAGTATTCTCACATGCGACCACAGTGACTCTATAATACAGGTTATTTAAAGCCTTGTGAGATTCATTTACGATTCTAGGTAAAGCACATTTCTTAAAGTATTTCACTGGCAACTGTCTGAAGCTGTGTTTCAAAAACTAGAGTGCAAATTTCACAGCCTCTAGCCCTGGCAATTCACATCCTATAAAACATTCAGAATTTTTATCTTTTGCAGAATAGCTGGGATCCCATACTCTTGCAAGACAATTTTTATAATTTTTTCCCTAAACAATAAAAATATCACAAGAGCTGTTAGCAGGTTGGAAGAGAGTCAACAAAACTGGTGTCAGGAGCTTTTTATTTCCTTTCTTTCAAACTCCATGGGGAGTCTAACGATCAAAACTTAGCAAAGTACATAAGTATATTGTATAACAGGACTGTTAGATCTCTTGGATTCAAACTAAAAAGACTACAAAACAAAATTCTTATTATGAATATTTCTTGATGTTTGGTGGTCTGTTATGCATTCCCAACATGGACAGTAATTTTCATCCTCTTGCCATTAACATCTCTGATTAAAAAGCATTGCTGCAATACTTCCATGAAATTACTGTAATTTGGGAATTTTTCTCTTGGAAAGAATGTAACAGAATAATTAATGTGTCTATCAATTCCATTCTCTTAATGCCAAAATTGGAAGGGATTAATTATTAACCACTTGCTTGCTTTGGCTATCACACTGACAAATTGTCATAGAATCACAGAATCATTTAGGTTGGAAAGGGCCTTTGTGCTGGATCCACTTTGAGCACTTTCACAATGACAGAAACTCCATCTACTTCTGCCCACAGAAGACGTCCAAATGGACAGCGCAGACTCACAAGCATCTGAAATAAAGCTGGGTCTTCCTAGAAACATCTGAACTAACACTTCATTGCTGATCCACAAAAAAAGGGAAAGCAGACAAATTTGAAGCATATTTTTGTACTTCTGCTGAAGCAATTCCTGACTGAAACTTAAAGAGCTGGTTTTGATCAATGAAGTTCTCTGTATCTCTGTGCAATGTTAAGGAATGCCTCGCCCTTCTTTGTCTGATGAGATGTCCTGAGATTTTCCCCCCAGCAGAGCCAGTCTTTCCAAAGCTTTCCTTATTAAATGCTACATCTGTTTGGAGAGTTTTTATGTACAGTAACCCAACACTGTGGATTTCAACCAGTGACCAGCAAACGCCTTAAAGCTTCACCAGTGTGACTAAGAAAGGAATCCAGCCTGAGTGCTATAAACACCATCAGCCAAATCTTAGTCACACGGAATTCGATGGCAAACTTCCTACTGATTTTGTAGAATTCAAAACTTACTTTCTAGTTACAGACACTTACCTATGAAAAAACACAGAAGGAATCTCACATCAGACTTCCTCTATATATATACTAAGGTAAAGCTTTTTGCTACATTTTCAAAAGCACCTAATGATAAAAATTTCCTTCCAAAATTAAAATTTCACATCCTTTGGCATTTCTTACAAAGTATTCCACCTTCCTGCTCTCTTCGTATTTTACAAGCAGATCTTAGCATCATAAAACAACACACCACATACAAAATTCATCACATATAGGAGACTTCTCTCAAGAAAAGTGAATTCACAAATTCTGTGGTCAGTTGAGTAGTTTTTCCTCTAAATAGCTAAGTCAGTCTTTCCCCCAATAAATGTAAAGTAGCATTTTAGATCTTCATGTGTAACTTGAACATTATTTCTTAACTCCTTGGAGCAAATACTGATACTTAACAAGCTTTTTTAAAAAAGCAGACCCAAAACCTTCCCCAAAATCAAAACAATCAAAACAACCTAAACAAGAAACTCAAACAGGAAATTAAATAAGTTCCTGAATTTCTGCACATGGCTGTACTTGCCTGAACAGCAAGCTCCAGCATACGCAGCTGCAAAATATAAATGAAAGTTAGATAATCTTGTAACCATAACTGCAGATTTTACTGCATATTTTGAATAGTTATTTGCTTCCAAAATATGCTAATATTTAATTTAGCTGTTTAATTTAGATGTTTCTTTCTATGGCTTTTTCAGCAGAAAACAGAATCCCTTGATTTTGATTATTGGCCCTGAAAACTGGGAAATTTATTTCAAAGTCAGTCAAGCTGTCTCTGTTTTGTGGAGAGACAAGTAACATCAATTGTTGATTAATACAAAAAAAAAAAAAAAAAACAAAAAACCAACAACAACCAAACAACTGACCACTGCTAGATTTATCATTTCTCATATTTTCACACACTGAAGGCAAAACACTTCAGGCAGAATATGAAAAAAACCAAAAGCCAACTTGCCTCAATCAGATGTACTATATGGTTTAATTTTAATACTAGTCAGTGGTAACAGAAGTGCAGAAGTGTTTAAGTCAATTCTTAATTATGCAGGCAAATTGGGAAAAGATGACCAGAAGAGACTAAAACATAAATCAAGCTAAGCATATGTAAAATTAAGGTAAAACACACACATGCCATATTATACTTTGAAGAAATCCTAGTGCCCAGATTTCTGTAAGAAGCAATGAAGGTTTTAAGGAGCAGTGGGCATTGTCATTGGATGAGTCCTTGCTGTGCACCTATACCTTTCACAACCATTTGATGCACCAGGAGTTGTTGGGAGCAGCTATGGTCTTGCTAATCCAAAACACACATAATCATCAGAGTTCAATGAGAATTGACTAACATAACAAGGAGTTAACCCTTTAAATAAGCTATTGTAGGACTCCTCCCCCAAGGGATTTCTTAATTGCTATAAAAACAATGTTCTAAATCTAGCTTCCATGGCTAGAATAAAAACAAATGCTGCTTCAGTTATCAAATTTAATGGTTTTAGTATCAATGTAAAAACAGGTTTCAAAATAAACTTTCTCAGAGGTCATAGCTCACAGATTCCAGGCAATCTACCATCAAAACCCTTCAAAAGTAGGAGCCAAATTTAACTCCAGCACCTGATGGGATAGTATTAAACAGACAGACATGCACTAAAGGATTCTTCCACAGGAGTTTACACAAAGCCATCAAAAATGTGTCTTATCATAAAATGGACTTAGTCATCTCATGATCTCAGCAAGCAAGCATGGTTGAATTCACCTCACAAGGCAGTAAAATCAATGCTGCAGATTTACTGCTTCCTTCTCCTAAAATAATGATGAAAGCCATTCTTCTTCCATATTACCTCCTCAGTTGAGCTCTTGAGGCTATTGTCTTCTGCTAAAACCATAAAACTTTAGCCTTGGCCATTTATTTGCACTAAAACATAGAAACTGATCCATCTTTAGCCACTGCCAGCTTGTTCAAATCCCAGTTTAGATAGTATCTGCCTCTTCAGATTTCTCCTTTGATGATACTTGAGTAATTAGTTTTATTTTCTCCACACAAGTCTGTTTTTTCTATCTTTTTCCTAGTTGAACTGCCACAAGTTTTTCAAATGGAGGAAAAGTCAAGCTAGAAAGAAGATGCATATGCCAAGAAAAGAAAACAGAAACAATTAAGATAGATCCCTCTCAACAAAAATGGCATACTGGTTAATTGAAAGCCCATTTCACAACTTTCAGGAAATGGCAGTGATGCATATCAATTTCAAAATAATAAGCATAAAATAAATACAGAAAACCAACTGAGGGAAGGCTGTTAACAAAGCATTTTACAGTAGTAATAAACCCCAAATCCTGGAAAACTTAAAATTATTCAAGACCACATGTTCTTCTCAAGTACAAAATCTGGCTTATAAACTGCATATGAAATAATAAAACAAAGACAATACTCTTCAGATTACATCTGTGATGAGAAGCGGCTCATCCAAAAAGAGGATATCAATACACCTGCCTCCCCTGTAACTTGAGTTTGGGTCAATTCTTACTCTAACTCAATTTTCTACTAGCTTGAAAGAGTTGATCATATTGATGCTCAGAAAATCAATGTCTCAAGTTTAGAAACTTAACTCTTGCACATATATATAGGAAAAACAGTCTCTTCTGTTCATCTCATGATACCTTAAAAGGAAACAACCCATGAGAGCATACTGCTGAAAACAGGTGTAACAGAAAACACGAGCTCCCTCTTCTGTAGACAGCTTTGGTTGGCAAAGCATTTCTTTGCCCATATATCTACTAAGGGATGACTTCAGTTTAGCAAGGTTAAGGAAAAAGCTCAAAGCAGTAGTACCATTTTTAACTATTTTTAATTCAGAAGCCCCTGGAGCTTCTGAACAACAAGGAGCAAAATTAACTAGACAGGTGGGTGTTTTGTATATTCCTCTGCCCTGGTTAGATTTTAGACACCCTGTGAAAAGGATATACAAGTGGTGCCCCTCACAATCCAGCTTCTGGCTGTGTCACTGTTGTAACTGAAAGGGTTGAATTTTTGTTATTCTCAAACCCAGCATTCTGTGACAGCAGAAAATGCTTTTGCATTTTTCTTACATGCACTGCTAATAAACTTGATGAACAGGTCTACCACTCTCAGATGACTCAGCATCACTCAAGTTTGTTTTGGTAGCTATGGGCTACTTCCCTTTCACTACTTCCTCCAAAGCTGATCCATATTTTCAGCTATTTGGAAAAACAAACAAAAACCCCTAAACAAAGCCCTCCATGCACAAACAAATAAAACAAACAAGAAAGGCAAGGCCAAAGAGATGCAAAGACAAAACAGGTTTGCTTTACTTAGTCTGGCTAACCACAACACAGCAACATAAAAATTCTTGTTTTCTTCAGTATTATATTGCACCTGGATGCCACATGTAGGGGTAACAGTATGAGAGCCTTGTGACACTTCCAGACACCTCACTCCAGTTTCCTGTGTGATAAACAGACTCATGTCAGCCTGTAAAGCTGATTCTCAGTGAACCAACAACAGGTGTCATCAAAGTAACAGGAACCCGAAGCAGGGAAAAACTGGGGCTCAACGCCAGTGTCAGTGTGTCTTGGGCTTGACTAATTTCTAGTTATGCCAACACACTCCAAATTGTGAAATTTACTTTGGAAGCCTTTCAGACTTCCCTAAAATTTTTCTGTAATAGCAAAAAGTAAAAGCTGGAGTACTGCGAGATTTGATTCCAATCAGAGTGATGAAAATCTCACTAAAAAAAGAGAAAACATGAGGAAAACAAAGGAGAGATGGTAGATTTTGGGTATGGCTGCTGCTGCTGTTGTTTTACTGCATTTTATTTTAAGTAAAGTTACATTTTTAAACACTGACAGAGCTCAGTAAAACTTAGTAGCTATAATTTACAGTTAATCTTGGTTAGCTTCTCCATCACCTGAAGTCTTTAAATCAATATTGGGTGCCTCCTCAGAAGATACGCTGTAGGCCAGCCAAGTTTATTGAGCTGTATAAAAAACTACTAGATTAGGCTCTCTGGTTAGTGTTTTTGTAAGACTGCAACCATTACATAATGTCTCTAACCTTAAGTATTCACTAGGCTACAGAATACCCAAAATTCGAAGGCCATATGTGGGAGCTACTAACTCTAGAAAACACAAAGGTGAGCGGGTAAAACAGACTATATGACAAACGAGAAAAAGTAAGAGTGCAGTAACTCCAACAGGGGCAACTTTGGTGAGGTATGGAAAATTATTGCACATGCTATTATGCTGCAAATACAGTGCTGAAAATAAAATTCACATCTTAGAACAAGACAATTACAGACCATATCTGTCTTACCAGTGCCATGGCAACTGTAAAAGAAAACACACACACTTGACCTGATATAGTAGCAACTTCTTCCCATTGCTTCCCTTATATTGCTTATAAGGGAACAAGCAAGAGCCAGCTGACCACATGTCCATAAAAGATGGGAATGTTTTCTGTTTCCAGAAAGTGTTTCAATGCCTTTACTATTTCTACAAAAAAAAAAAAAAAAAAAAAAAAAAAAAAAAAAAAAAAAAAAAACAAAAAAAACCAAAAAAAAAAAAAAAAAAAAAAACCCAAACAAAAANAAACAAAAAAAACCCCACAGAAAAACCACCAAGGTACTTTTGTCACTGATTTTTCAGTCCCCAAGTGCATGAAGCTAACAAGCTGAACAGATACACACTTCAGGGACTTCTTCTAATCCAAACCATCCAGTATGTGCTGATAAGAATGTGCTGATAAAAACTCCCTTAACCAGACCCTGATCCCCATGGCTGATATAATCCCTACACACAAACATCCCACTCATTTGTCTGACCAAAGAGACAATGACCTGCTCACACAAGCTGGCTGACAAATTCAAAAAGTAACAGCTGCAACTGCCCAGCCAGGGATTAACTGGCATTTCAGTCCTGTCTGTCCACTGAACAGCTTTCACATTACTAAGATTCACCACTACAGTGCCACTAACTCCAGTGAATTTTTAAGAAATGCTATACACAATTGGACAGACCTGTAAGAAGGGTTGTACCAGGTTGACTTGAGACTCCTTCCTAAAGAAAATCTTGCATGGGATGTTTTACAACTGTCTATCAGATATTGTCCCTTATCACTACTGGCAGATTTCAAAAGAGAGATTGAAGTCCTGAAAATAGCAAACTCCTAAAAATCTGGTGAAAAATCAATGTGGAGAAAGGAGATTATAATCAGTGTGTAGAAGAAAAGGCCCCAGATGTGAACTCTGCCACTGTGAGTTTTATTTGGTGGTACAGCACCAAGCAGCTTCTGAGTGACAATGGCTACTGCCATTGTAGTGTTCAATAGGGAAAACAACAGGGATGTATCCAAGCAGAAAAGGACACACATCTAGTCATTATCACATTTTCAAGCCACAAACAGTTTGCATTTGCTTGTTTAACCACAATATATTTTTCTATTAGCAAGTGAGAATGTATGTATGTTCACAAGTTCTCCACATCTGAGCAAAATCCAAACCAGAAAATCCTGCCTAGAATCAAATATCATTTACCATCTCCTACATTAAACATAATTGTAACAGATGTAATCTTACCTATTGCACTGGACGTTTAAATATTGTCCAGCAAGCATAAATAGGAACTAATACATATAACCATATATCCTTCATGTCTTTACTGTGACTAAGACAAAAGTGTGATTTACAAGTACTCCACAAATTCATGAAAACAAGATTAACGTGGAAACTATTCTGTAGCTCACTGACCTGCTGGAACCAACTCAACACAACTGCTGTGCACACAGTCCCTCCCAGTAATACAAGCCTGGGAGCCACCAAATGGAAAGGGAAAATGGCAAAACAACAAGAGTGGTTTTGCATTTAATAACCAGTAAGAGTTTGGACTGCTATTCTCTACCCTGTTCACTGACTTTCTTAGATCTCCTGTTTAAACATCTAGAATAACTTCTCATGACTACTTAATCCAGTTCTCCAGCCTGAAAGTCCTAACAGCTGCTGCTGTTTGAAGCATCCAGAACATTACTTGCATATACTTTATAAAAATGGCATTTGCTAGTAAAAGCAAAGTTTTTAAAGCTTAGGGGAAATAGCCTTGGGGTTTTCCCCTTCTGAGAATTTAAAGTTTTATGACTGAACCTAAAGGACTGCCAGACTTCTAATGTGACAACACATTACAAAAAAATTTCGTATGTGTTTTGCAAATTTGAAGTCAGCCACATTTCACAACTGACATCAAGATTTTTAATATCAGCTCTAATGAAATAGAATTCTCCAATGACATAACTGTGAAGTACAGCATTTTCATTTCACTAGCTGGCAATGAGGTTTCGGCCTTATTATTATTATTTCTTATGTAGAGCCAAAAGTGTTCTAGGCCCTGCATAGACATGCCTGAACACAAAACCTTTCCTTTTATCTGCTGTAAACACAGAGACCACAGGGTATTCAGCTTTATAGAACAGGTCACGCATTTTCACACGACTGCCATGGCCAAGTCGTATGGTAGGACACAGGAGTAAGACGACAATGTAAGAAATAGTTTGCCTTCACCTTCTCTACAGTTTCACTTTCACTAAATCTGTTTGGGTAGAATTGGATGATTTTTGGTTTGGGAGAATTTCACTGTTTATTGAAAAAAAACCCTACAGTCAATGAAGAAATTCCAGTCATCATCACAAAACCCTGAGGGAAGCAGGGTGCAAACTGAGGGTTAGAATGATAGTCTTGTTTTTAAATCTGGTTCTTCCTGAGGTCACAATTCCTCTGCTGGATGACAGAGGTATTCATTTTAGAATAGGTACATGCACAGCTCACAACAGTTTAACCGCACACCAATAAAAATCAAAAAGCTCCCATTTGCAAATGACTGAACTAAGTAAGTGAGAAGAGCTCTCCCTTCCCTAAACCCTGAAAATCCAAGAAACAGGAATGAGAGAAAAAGCTATACTTCTCCCCTCAGGGCCTATACCCCTTGATGACTGAGAAGAAACCCAAGCATGGAAGACAGCAGTCAGAAGGGGAGACTTGTCTATTCAGAAGCCCGAGTAGTTGGTCGGAACATTTGACATGGCATTTTTTTCTGAATTTGTCATGGGAACAAGCAACAACAATAACAATGTTGTGCTCACCCCTTCACCTAAACATCCTGCTCAATGCATGTTTCTTCAGTGGTGTTACTTGGGAAAGAAATTGCCTTGGTTTGGCTGTTTACTGCACACTGTGCTTTGGGACCGAGCAACAGCCCTGGTATCACCAAGTGCTTGGGGATACTGACACGCCAGGGACACCTCCACACACAGATGCAGCTCCAGTTCAAGAAGGAATTTGAAATGGGTATCTCATGGCACAGTGCACAGTAACAAGTCTAGGCCTGATCTGCTAAAACATATACAGAAGAGGATAAGCCATACTGACAGGTACAAAGGGGACACCTCTGTTGTGGCAACATCTCCTAGTGGCTGTCATGAGTGGAAGGTAACAGGACACAGTCTCTTTGCCACAGGGCTGATGCCACACTCAGTTTGGGTGGGAAAAAGAGTAAGAACCAGCATTCAGCACATTGAATTGAAAAGTGGAGAGAAAAGCCTCCAAAAACATAAAGGGCAGATGTCTGATGAGAGTTAACAAAAAGGTTTATTTGCGGGGTTCATTTGTTGGCTTCTTGTATAAGTCTTGAGATAATACCTTGTTGAACTCATAAAACACAAAAGCAGTAGATCAGCAGCAACTTCCCCTTTAGACTGGACTCTAATTGGGGTATCTTGGTACCCATGCCCTCCTTTTGCATCATTCTGAAGTCATTAAATATTTTTAAATGGGGGTTTGCAGACCCTGAACTGCAGCCTAAACGTGGTTTGAACTCTTAGTGAACCACTGACAGCTGCATATTGCTCCACTTGAGGCTACAGCAGAAGCTGAAAAAAAAATCATGTTTGACTTTTCTGCTTCAGGGGGCAGATGAGGAGAAGAGTCTACATAATGAATTATGGTGCAGCCTGCAGTGGTGGTGGCAGTCTCTTTTGGTGCTGCAGCTCATTTCTGTACAGATAGCTATGCAGGATGAAGTAAGTGTTATCCTTCAGTTTCTCTAGACTGCTGACAAACATTACATTGGTCTCCAATACCAATGGAACACAAAAGAGAAAACACAGAGCATGATTTTCCAAAAACGGGCAAAAACTTTGGTTCTCTTTGGAGGATGCTCTGGGAAGAGGCAGAGGATAAATGGGGTCAGAACAGTCCTTCCCAGCTCCGTGTAACCAAGTGTAAATTTACAGTAATAGAAATGTCTCCTCTGATGGGCTGTGTGAAGCTTGCAGCAGACAACAGCACAGTAGAGGGAAAACTGCCATACATGTCTGCTCTCCACACCTAAGAGATCATAGTCAGGACTGACATACTTACTGGAGGCTTTGCCTCAGAAAGTAGAGAATCAAAACCATGGAAGGATGGCAGGGTGTGGCCCACTGTAAATGTTGGCATTTATAATGGAGAGCAAAGTGTCACCGGATGCCTGTTGCAGACACTCATTGTTTGCTTTTCACAATGCCATGTAATGATGCTTTGTACTGAGATTTCATACAGCATTTTCTGCTTGTAGGAAATGGTCTGTTTTGACCATAAGCTATTGTCCCACCAATCATATTGCTATAACCAGCTACCAACATTTGTTTTAAGGCACTGCCATTTCTTAAGAGCTCTTACCTCTTTATTAAAGGACAATGTAAGCCTAAAACCAACAGAATACTTTTCCTCAAAGACAATATCCCTTCCATCACAGGCACTGAAGCAATAAATGGCATAGGAAGGGGAAAAACTAGTTTAATAGTTACAAAAACTATCTACAGCCTCTCTCTATGAATGCAAAAAAATCTATTTTTCACACAGTTCTAGTGTCCTAATACGTAAAGTCATACCAAAGCAGTATTAAAACCTTTACATCTTCCACCCCCACAAATGAAGCAGTCTCCTCCTACCCCTCCACAGCATTCAGCCTCAAATATCCTGGCATAAAATGATCAGACAAAATAGGTGACTTATGTTTTTATTGGTTCTTCCAGGCTATGATGACATTTCCTAAAACACTGAGCCAGGAAACTATTAATGTCTCTGAAAATGTGGAAAGGGTTAGGCTATTTCAAAGGACATGTTTGCTAAGAGGCCTTTGTTATAGATGTATAGGCCACTTAGGATTCGATTAATAATAACAAAAGCATTTAGCATTCACATAACATTTGTAGCTCTAGCGTACATTGTGAACATATTTGTTACATTGTGTTACAAGTACGTTCTTGTATTTCTTGTGTTAAGAAAGCATTATACATTTTGATTCACCTTTCTGAGAATTAAAGTAAGAAAGTTAATAAGCTTGCCTAAGATTTTGTAAACTAGTATATCCACTGCAAGATCAGAACTACCCACAGATCTGGATGTGCTTCTAATGTCAGGCTGTTACTGGAGAGAGAAATTAAAATAGTCTCAGCTTATCACTATTATAACAGAAGACCTGGAAGATTTTCTAGATTTATCTCAGCTGTGTTGGTCTGCATTTGGCAGCAAAAGTCAGGTCAGGCACTTGCAGGTGGGGTCAGAGATCCCTTGAAAATGCTGTGTGTGTTTTATATACAAGCACTAATCCAGTGCAACCAGTACTCTAACAGAAGCATAGCACACTGCATGCAGGACAGAGATCCCACAGAGACTCCTCAAAACTTTCCAATTTTCTAGCACATACTACCTGTATATACCTCTTTGTTTTGTCTGCTTTGTCAGGAGGTCTGGAAAATATCAAGGGGGACACAAAGGACTTGCACAAAAGCCTTGGAAGTAAGGGTGCTCCAAAGACATCACCACTCTTTCGTGGCTAGAACAATTCCACCTACAAACCCAGTTCTGATCCTGACTGCACAAGGAGGTATACGAAGGTCAGTTCCCTAATACATGAGTGCAAAGCAGATAGTATGATGCATTTCACACAGGAGAGAGCTGAGGCATCCTAAAAAAAGTACAAGTCACTCTCTTTTTACAAAGGAACTTCACTCATCTGTCATGTCTCAAACAATCACAGTTGGGTCATACGACAAACGATGCAGGTAAAAATCCCACTATTGCACAGTGCCATCTCCTGGGCAAGCAAGACTGGAAAACACCCTCATGCCTCCCTTCTCTCCTGCAGCATCCAACGTTTTAGTGTGGCCTTCCAAGCTCTGGCAGGCCAGGCATCACCTCTGTTCTCAGAAGGCAGGCCATAAATTCACAGAAAGAAGAGCAGATTGTTTAAAGCTCTCCCCATGAAACATGTGCTGCAGCAGATCCACTCTTGAGCAAGGCTCTATCTGCATAGGCAAGCACCACACAAACCCACAGGATTAAGTTCACTCTGGGTTGCTGGCTAATCACAAATTAGCAATCAGGGCTTCCTTTCAACATCCAAACAGGAAATGGGAGTGGAGGAAGTGAAAGCTTAATAATTTCTTGCATGTTAACAACTTACATGAGCCACTCCAATAAAAAAACTTTGCTAAGTGAACTTAAACCTAGCACACAGTCTGTCCCGAAATGGCAAGCATTTATCTTTAAAATCAAGCTGTGCATCTTGGAAAGAAAACGGATGCAGACATTTAAATAATAACTTAATTTCCAGGATAAGAGGACATCAAGTCGTGACCTGAAGTTGAGATCCTACTTTATTGTAATCACAGGTGTTGAGACTATGACCCCCAAACAAAACCAAGGTGGCAATCCTGGCACCCCTCTTGAAACATTCAGTGAAAAAACAGAATTAGAAGGGCAAGATTTTAGTTATCACAAACTGTTAAATCCATAATGACCTCTGACAAAGGAGCAAGAAAATCAGGAATAATGTGTTAGCTCCATTTCTTTCCAGTATCATTTAAGGGTACTGTACCCTTTGGCTGTCACATCCCATAACATTTACCTGGCCACACATAGTTAAGTGTCAGGAAAGCTGGGAAATAGAGTGCCTGTAAGACACTGAGAACCCTAAAATGCCTAAAGGAGAAAAGGACCATCAGGCCTCCATGTTAAGCACAGCAAGGAACATCTCTCCATCTTTAGGCCACCAGATCACAGCTCCTGGCAAATGGGAAAAGCCTGAGCCATTATACACTCCTAATTTGGTACTATCTTTACAGCAGGAGGAGGAAAAGCAGTTTTGTGCAACTGTTGAGCAATTCTCAAGAGTTCAAGACAAATGAAAGGCCAGTTTCTTGGTTGCCTGGAGACATTAAGACAGATTAGGGACAAAATTAAGATGACTTAAATAGGTGGATGTAGACTGATGTTTTGAGGGAACAAAACTGAAAGGCAGAACTCCTTTTTTATGGTTGTACCCAACAAAAAAGAAAAATCTCTTGGAAGAACTCTAAGACTGTGCAGTACAGAAAGAGATTATTTCAGTGGGATGCATGAAGATTAGAACAGAAGCAAAGGAATTTGGAAAAAAAAACCCTGCTGTCAATATAACCACTATACAATCTCAGTATCTCCAGGGATGCAAGCAAGAACAGACATACAACACAGATAGCTACCATGGCCCACAATAAACTGGCTACAGCAAATAAGAAGCTAAAACTGTGTGGATGCATGCTCTGCATTACGGAGTGTGAAAGTAAGTTTTTTCCCCTACTTTCAGCAGTAGAGACAGGGGTACTCCTAGTTCCAATGCAGCATTTACCATGAAGTGTTGCTTGCTGTAAGCCACCTCAATGTTCTTGTTACACTACACACAGCTGGAAATGCAGACCTCGCTGTGCTCTTGAATTATTGTTCTGAGCAACAAAAAAGTGGAAAAACTCTGTGGTACATGAACATATGAACTTCCATCCTGGATCCTTCAGATCATTTTCACAGTAGGCATTCCCTGTTCCCAAGGTGACAGGAGGGCAGAGCAAAAAGTTAATCAGTCTGGGTTTTAGACTATCCATTAGCAAAAACTCTCCAGAAGAGTTTTGAAAGCTGTAAAGCAATGACTCTGTAAGACTGCTGGGTTGGTGTTGGGGTTCTTTGTTTTGTAAGACATAATCATTGGTAGGTATTACATCTATCACTGGGAACACTGGTACTCTTTCTAAAGTACTCGTATTGTGACTCTGCACTCCAAGACTCATGGTATCAACTGTGTCCAAGCATTTATTTCTGAGGAGTCACTGACTAATCACTTCTATTTTAGGATGTTTGCATCCAGGGCAGCAATGCCACTTCCTATCACTACATGATAAAGACCATGAGGACTTTGCAGGACTGCCACCTGCTCTGCTGCCACAATGATGGCATCTGCCAGAACATTCAGGTTTCCAGACTGTGATGCTCCAGCAGGTTAGCTGATCTTCACTTAACTTCTATAGTACCAAATGGTTTTCCTTAAGCCAGAGAGTTCCACTTTTCCTTCCCTCTACTTCCAGTGAGAGAGGTGAGAGTTTCCAGATAAGGTTTCTTTGGTAAGGACTGCCAATGAGCTCATCCTTCTTTAGCAGTTATTACTCTATCAACAATCCACTGTCCAAAAAATGGAGGAGGAATGTGCTTGACAACGTGAGAGACAAATTATGATCCATGTCCTCCTTGCCCAATATTCACATAACATCCAAGGTTCACATGTGCCATTCACTTAAGTGTCTAAAGGAAGGTGTAGTTGTGACCAGTTTCTCAGGATCAGACACCAGGTAGCTATTAAATAATACTAAGAATGATTTCACCATGAGATGCTTGTACTGGATCTCACCCAAAACCTTTTTATATATTGCATATATTACCATTTTGCTGAAAATGTTGTCTCAAAGCAAAGTAAGAACTTTGATGAATATATGCACGAGATATCCAGACGAGGAGCCTGCATGTTTACAGAGGTGTGGAAACACTTGACAAAATAGATTATCTTTTTCAGTCTGTCTTCCAAAATAAAGGTTTTCTTGGATGATGAACTCAGGAGTTCCCAGAGATTTGTTCATGGAGGGCAACTTAATGGGAGGGACATCAGGCTAGGGGCTGCACGACAGAAAAAAAACTCTTAAAAAAATCAATTGTCATGACAGTGCAGAACAGTCACAATTTGAAAATTTGTCTGAGGGTCACATACTTAGCAGCTTTCCAGGTCAGTCTCTGGGAACCCCTGACACAGATGCTGAATTATTCTGAGGAATATAATTGGGCCTCGTGGGGAGTTTTCCTCCTCAAAGACATATTTCTGCAAGTTTTCCTTTTTTGTGATGACTACTGGGCTCTGTGTTACACAAGCAGAAGAGTGACAAGGTAAGAGCAGACATGCTAACCTTTCAATTTATATGGTAGCTGTAAATGCTTGTATAAGCTCAAAACAAGTGGTAGTCGTATTGAGGAGGCCTCCAGCTCTAGAAGCAGCTCATATTATATTTAGATGGTCATGGAAGGGAATGGTCTCTTAGTACTTATATCTTCAGTAGACTTTTAAAGTTTATTTTCATAGTCTAATGGCTTGGGAAGGTAATGATAACTTGTAGTATTCTTTAAAATACCACTGTCATTGTGGTCGTGTTGAGTTATTTGCATGATTTGTTTCCTCTGTACCACAAACATACACAAATAGGAAATATTTCTGCCTCGCATCACATCTGCAAGTGAGAGATTGCCTCCAGAGGGAAGAGTAACAGTGGAAATAGATCGCCATAAAGCGTATCAGCCTCCATTTACACCCCTTCAAGTGCAAGTGACAACTGTAAAGTTTACAGTTTTGAGCAAACTGCGTCAGTTAATAATTTACTCATGGGAAAAGTAAGATATAGAAGATTTCTGGTTTACAGGTGCTCTCCTGCACTTAAAATTTCTGTGCATATCTTCAATGGCCTCTCATTCCCATTTGCACATGGATTTACAAATTAAGAGATGTTAGCAACTTGTTCTCCAGTTTGGAGGGATGGCAGCAAGGGTCACACAGCTGGTATCCCTGTGTCTGCTATTCACAAGGCTGAAGCTTACTTAACTTCAGGCAAATTAATGGAGAACATCTATCTTGCTCTTTTGGTACAAGCAGGTGTAATGCAGAACTCCTGCCAATAGAAACTATCCGAGGAACAAAGGAGGAGTCTTCCTCAGCAAACTTTCTGACTTTTAATTCAGATGTTATGAGGGAAAAAGCCACCAGTGAAATGGAGAAGCAAACAGATAAAAATCTCTGGAATGTTCCATCTGCTCAGAGCTCAGGAAAACTAAGTTATGCAGGGAGACCTGGTGTGAGCCCCACGCTCCCCCAAGATACAAGGGACTCCATGAGGGTGTGAGCTGCAGTCCCAAGCAAAAAATTTCTTTTGTCTCTATTAGTCTGGCAGACCTGACAATGAACTTCTCAAATTCTGGGCAGAGAAAGCACGTGTTGGGTCATGTACTCCTGTCATGCTGCATCACGAGGTACTGCCTGTGGCTGGAGGACTGCGTGACAAGAAAAGTGTTCTGGCATGGTTGAAGCACCCTTGCTATAAGGTCTCCTGTCAGTAGCAGACATGACTGACTGGCAGAGATCTGGCTCAACTGAAGTAAATTCCATTCTGCTCCTCATCTCACAAGACAGGTGTGGCTGGTTGAGAATCAAGATTCATGCTTCCCCAAGGCCCTGCCCTGCCTCCTTATAGGGAGATGAAAACCCAGATGCCTCTATAGCAAACTGGGCATGGTCCAGGTTGAGCTGTGGGGTAATATGAGGCCAAAGCCTTGTGTGATGGTCTGATGTTCACTGCATGCACTGTGCCAGGAATGGTCTGTGAGTCACACAGCTCTCAGGAAGGTGCCTAGTCCATGTGAAATGGAGAGGCCCAAGAAATATCACTTATTTTTAGTTGAAGATCAGACTGTAAGGACATATAGCAAAGTCACACAGCTGCTGTAGAAACAAAGAGTATGCCAGGCAGCATATGAGACAACCAGTCAAGGAGGCTGCATCTGACCTGTTGTCTGTTTAAGAAATACAGCCTCACTGTCTTCCGTGTTTTATCTCATCCTGATCATGGGTTAAGTGAGGCACTCAGCCTATTGTTCTTGCCACATGATAGATAACTAGCTACATGTAAACAAAGCAATTAAGCTCCATAAGGAAGTGTTTGCCATTCAAAACTGAACTAAACATTACATTTTGTTTTGGGAATCCAAATATGATAAATTACTGACAGTTAACTATGACCATGGGATTGTTTGCTGCATTGAAAGGGCCCGTGGAACATGCAGCACAAACTGGAAAACCACCTTTCTTCCTCTTTACCCTGACATTAACCATCTAAATACCTTGCTGGGCTCACTGCTAGCTGCCTTTTGCTGAGTTATCGCCTTAGCATAACTAATTCATGATAATGGGCATTACAGAGAAACTTCTTATGCTGGCACAGCTGGTTCTAAACCCCTGCACTTCAGCTGCAAAACCATCAGGCTCCATCAGCACCCCTCCAGGAAAACACCTCTCAGTTGTTAACTCCTTAATGTACTTGACAGTCAGACAATTCAGTAGGGAATAGCACAGCACACAAATACACACCAACTCATTATTTTCTTATTAGCTGTACTCCTATTGCATCTAAAAGCTCTAATCAATATCAGACTGTCAACTTGCTGAATAGAATATGCACAGAGGAAGAAAGAATCCCATCCCAAATGTCTACAAGACCAGAAGACTGGACACTTTAAACCCAACACACACATTCAACTCAAAAAACCCCAACTCTCCCATTGCTAATATGTGTACATATTCAGCTTTGCAGGCTGAATTTATATATTCATAGCATGTAGTAATCTTGAATAGACAAGGTAAAAAAAAGAACCACCAAAATAAAAACAGGAAACATTCCTAAATCCTTTGGGGGGGACTAATAAAAGCAGAAGTAAAAATGCATTCTGTCATAGCAGCTACTGTAATGTTCACATTTATATTTTAAATGTGCAGTTTGTTCCTTTGCAAAGACTTAACAGACATCCCCAGTTACAGACCTGCACTGTGGCTCTCTGCTGTGTCTGTCACTGTGGGACAGAAGCACCTGAACTGAAGCAGGCAAGTGGCTGAGGGAGGAAAACCAGGAGCTGGCTGGAAGAGGACATAGCAGGGTGTGTTAAGGCCTGAGTCAGAGAGGTCCCAGCACACCAAGAGCAAGGACACAGCCTGAAAGCTCATGGCAGCTTTCAGTTCACAAAGTTCCCATTGGAAATCTGGGAGTTAAAACCAGAGTCATGGTGGATCTTCTCATATTCATTAGTCACGCTTTCCCAACCAACTCAGCTATGTGGTATCTCTGCTTACACTGCCTTAGAAACATCCCAATCTCCTGAAGAAGTTACTAGAGAAATTGTGAGTTTTGAAATACAGCTAGATAAAGGTTGAAAAAACAAAGTATGTCTTACAATTTACTGTGGTGCTGCAACACGCATGTCTCCATCTCTGATGAAGGGTGAAAAACACTATTTTGTGCAACAGACTGGCAAGAGTAACTGTTGGGAGGCTGAAATGGCTTGTTATAGTGGTGTTATCCAAATGACATATAGCTGAGAGACAGCAGGATAAAGGCTGTGCAGAAGCTCTTTCCGGTATATTAATGAAGAAGTACAACTTACATACATTAAAAAAAAAAAAAAAAAAGAGATACCAAACACTCTAATTTGGTTCGCTTTATAAATTCTGGATGCCAAAATAGGAGGGAGGAACTAGGACAAAAAAAGATAAAAATAGCCTTACATTTGTTCCTGAGATTCACCCACCATCATAAATATTACCAGCCATCAGATTTTTACAACTTACCTTCTCTATTCCTTGCAAATAGTTACGGGCTTTAAAGCCACCCATGAACAATGGAGGATCTCTGAGAATCCTGTGTAGGAGGCAACAGTGCGAGGAACACACAGAAAAACAGTCAACTGCTTTTGAATCAAAAGTCCATATCAAGAGCTGCTTTTCTGGCCCTCAGGTTTTTACTTTTTTGACCAGTGAAGGAAATCCTTCATTTAGCAGAGACAAAAAGCTCTAAAGCCCCTTCTTGGGACGTATCTTAGGCTGAGATAAGTTGGGACGGGATGCAGGCCTGGACTAAGGCTTGTTTGAAGGCACACAGGGACCTGGAGAATTTGGAAGTCATCCTATGGGAAGATCATGTTAACCCAGAAGAGACAGAAAGTTGTGAAGGGTTGGACTCCAAAGCCAGGAGTGAGGGGGGCTACACCTGGGAAAGGCTGTAGGCCAGTAGCTGATTCCTAGTCTCAGAGAAACTGGTGTCTACAGAAAGGTCCAACTCCTCTTGCAGCCAACACAGGAACAACAAGGTGACATCTGCAGCTTTCTTACAACACTGTGATTGCACTATAGGAATTCTGACTGTGAAGCATTTGAGATTGGGAAGAAAAAGAAAAGCTGCTTCTGGACCCATGCAGTGAGTAGACATGCCAAAGCTCAAGTTATCATCAAATGGGCACAAGTACTTTCAGCAGGTTCTGCTTGTCCTTTGGACAGTTCAGTATCCATCCTTTCCAACACAACATTTTAGAGGAAGCTATAGTAGGACTGCAGGCCAGGATGAACTCTTCAAAATGTACAGTGTAATACAAGCATTAGGTTTACCCTTAGTCCTTACTTAAACATGGTGTTTCTCTGCCTCCTCTAACCCCTGCACCCTCTTTCATTATTTTATTCTTGGCACCATTAACCATATGCTCTGCTCTTGTCTGCTCTGCCTTCATTCTTTCTGGTTTTCCTCCTCTTCACTAAAACAGCCTTTCCTTCTTGCATGTAATTTCCCCACTAACACAACAAAAATCATAACACGAATTTGATTTCACACATGTAGCACAGTTGCTTTTACTTTTGCATTCCCCACATTTTTCCTTTCACTGATACGGTTCATAAGCCCTCTAGGACAAGGCCTGTTCGAATTTGAACTGTGCTTAGCAAAGCAGCACCCAGAAGATCTTGTCTGGCCCCTCAGTATGCTCTAGACAAAGGCACTGAACAACACTGGTTCGTTAACTTGCTTCTTACACAGCCACCACCCTATTCCACCTCAGGATTTGAAATTTAGGTCAACACATTAATACTGTGTCATCCCTCAGTACAGTACCTGATGCCATTTTCTTCAAGGTCACTTTGCCAACAACTTTTAAGGGTATTGAAGAATTCTACCTCAGAACCCAGACAACAAAATAACCTGTTGTATAAGGGAAAACTCTGCCAAGGTACAGAGCAAAAGGCCTCTAACTTCCATCCCTAAGAAACCTAAGGCAGAGTGCCTACCCAACCCTTGCCTCTGCAGCTCAGAGGGTTTGGGAAGCACTTGCATACCAGGGTGTTGAGCATGGCAGTAAAACCTAGAAAGATCATTTAAACAAGTTAGGACCTGAGCATCCTGTTTCTCATGGCACCATCATTGTAATATACAACTGCTACCAAACATCACACTATAAATTTTCCACTGAACCCAAAATGCACTTGGCAAATTTCCAATTAAAAAAATAAGAATAAAAATATTTGTATCTTAAAATATGCTGGCTGAGTAAACAAGATTGTAGCTGGGTTCCTGTTATGTCCTGCTTACCCATGTGCAGGCAGAAGCAGACATAAATGTTTACAGCAGTCACTGATGTGATGCACACATGGCCCATGGGCTGCCCTCCCCACCCCTTTGCCTGTCAGGAGCAGAGCAAGCCCTGAACACGAGGATGGGTGGCTGCTTTTGGTTAGAAGGAGGTGATGACCCATGAGCACTCTGCGGGCGCTGAGCTTCTCAGCTAGCTGAAACAAATAATTCCCTTAAAGAGTACAATGCTCTAACTTAAGGAGAATTCAAATAGTTAAGAATAATTTTATGACAGAAGTTGAGTACAAGAGCTCCGTTTCAGGTAAGCACCTGAATTCATGACTTATCCTATACTGAAGGCCTGACATATCAAGTCAGCAGGTCTGATTTCAATGAGGTCTTTGTTTTTCCAGCCCAAATACGTACTGATATATCACTCTACAGTAAAGAGAGAACACCCTTTTCAAAGCTTCTAACATCTGAAGTGCTTCTGAAATAACAATTTGCCATTCTAGCTAGAGCACCTCACATGCACTTAATCTGCAAATTTCTTCTTATAACCCACACTGTTAATAGGAGACTTGTAACTTGTAATCTACTGAACTGTCAGTAAGAGAACCAACAGTAAAAATCAATAAAGTGCTACTGTCTACCCAGTTTTTCTAGTTAATTCTTGCAGTTTTATCACCACTGTGTTTTATTCACTTCCTCAGTGCCTGAGAGAACCAACACACAGTGTTTGCCTATTTAGCCATGCTAACACAGCAATGGCAGAGGATATGCTTGAAAATTGTCTGAAATACTATAGAGAGAAAAAACGGATTCTTTTTTCCTTGAGTAGTCACAGCCATTACTTGTAACAGGGATATGCAAAAAACATTAAAGTAGATCTATGAACTCTTACTTGATGATATGCTGTAGTACATTACATCTCAGGAAGTGTTGTTACAGGGAATACTAGTGAGAGCATTTTGATACGGGCCACAGGACCGGCTAACACCAGTTTCATTGCTCAATGTAGCATATTTTTCCTATTATGTAATGCTTATTGGAGGTATTATAATGATACATAGCTGAAAGCCATCAGTAAAGGCTTTCACAAGGGACCATGCAAAGAAAACTGATACAATGATAAAGAGACAGCACTTGATTGTTTTTCCTTGTATTCTTTTGTACCATTTGGTGGCTGTTAAATCAGTATGTTCTGATCAGATCTCTTTATCTCACCGGCCACCTTTATGATACCATTTGTCAGACCAAATTTAGAAAACAGCTGCTGGAAGAAGGCTGCTGTCTCATCACTTGTGGAGGGCCACTAAATAAGGAGGCAGTAGCGGGGAGGTCTCTGTTAGGTCACTTCACATCATCACAAGCTGTATGAGCTCCATCTTTCCCAGGATGATTTCTTTCAGCACATGCCGATTCCAAAATGGTTAGAAAACAGACTAACTAGCTGCAGCAATTATGGGGAAATCTCTCAAAATATGAAAGCGTATTAGGTGGCCTTTTATATACTATGCCTAATTTAATGTTTATATGTCATCAGGGCAGACTTGCAGAAATCCTCATAAATGCAGTGTAGTCAAGCTTTTATTAAAACTAGACAGACGTTTTCACCACTAAAGCCAGGATTTCATTAGGAACCTTTCTCTGGTTACTCTGCTGAACTTTCTACATTTACAGAACCCTGTCAAAATTACTTCCTAAAGATTTAAGACTGAATTAACTGATATCTTCCAGGGCACTATTTATCACCAAGAAAAGGTACACTAATTTGGATAGTTTAGGGTATTCAGATCTTATGTCTCCTCTTTTGAGAAACGTCAACTGTGCAGGTGAGAAGCAGATGACAAAGAACTGCTTCCAGTCTCAACCTCAGACATTATACAATCACTTAATTATTAAAAGGAACAAAGTTCAAAGCAAATGAAAGTTCAGAAAGTAAACAGTTCCATGTCTCAAAATCCTTCTGTCACTGACAGACCACAGAGGTCTAAGAATTCACACTAAGTGGAATTTAATACAATAAACAAGGTGGATTTATTATTAAAAATTCATGTGACATTAAATGACTGAGCACTACTTCAAAGCAGTTGGCTATACAGTTATTCCACCAGTTTATTCATAATCCCACTTATTGACCAAATACTCTAAATTCATAACAATATAATTATGAAACGCTGAATTGCACGTAGAAGTCTGCCTATCAGTTCTTTAAAATACTGCAGTGAAGAGATACTTATTCTAACCTCACTATATAAAATATAATTTTGGAACCCCCTATAATTCCAGGACAAAATCACCACAATTGGTCTAAAAATACAGTATTTTAAAATCTAATACCTTATATTTTGGGGGAGGAAAAAGTACTTGCATTTTGCAAAGGGAGAGTGAAAGGCAGCTCAAGTATGTTTGTCATTAAAAACTAGTTTGTAACGTTATGGGGGGAAAAATCCACCAGCTGCTTAAACCAAAGAAAACATTCAATTACAAGTCCCAGTCCGTTTTGGCACCTGGTCACTCTTGACAGTGCAGATGCAGACATATGTGTAGGATGTAGGATGAAAACATAAGAAGTTGCACACTGTCCCATACAGTGGAAAAGGGATAAGACATAGAAGCACAACTATTTGCTGATAACAAGCCCATGAACTCATTGGTTCCAGATGATTCCTCCCCTTCATTTGTTTCTTCAGTGCCTTCTAGGCCACTAGAAAGGCAAGTTCCTTCAAGCAGAGATCTCAGTAAGGTCATACCAAACATCAAAGGCAGCAACAAAGATGACACACAAACAAATGTGTGAAGGACATAAAAGAAGGTGAGTCTGGAGCAGCTGTCAGAATAAAAGAAGCAAGACTGAGGGTGGGCAGACAATAACATCAGAGCAAGAAATGCCAGCAGATTAGCATCAAGCTGAGAAGTGAATGCAAAAAAGGAAAACTGGTTATTGCTCTCCCCTGGAACAGAAAAGCAGTCAAGCTAAGAGGAAGAACTTGGTGAAAGAACACAACTGTCACTATACTATTAGCCTTGCCAAATCTTAAAGTCCTTTAAAACAGGCAAAATCTGTGTATAAGATAACAAACAAACAGGAAGCATATGCTATTTATCTGGCAGCCAATACTGAGAAAGCATGCAGGATTAAATGACAGAATTTTGTCCTTGTATGAATGCAATCAGAGAAGTTGGAAAGGAGGAAAAAGGTGAAGATGTTGCAAGTGTAAGGGAGGAGAATGCAGAGCTCCCATTGCGTGTAGATCCAAAGACATGTCAGTCCAGACGCACTGTAATAGCTCTGTGAGGGTCAGGTATGGGAGCAGCCCAGCTGTGACTACAGAATGTAGAGCACTTTATTAGCTCATATACTAGCCTTGTTAGTAATCCAACTAGTAAGAGTGATTCTCTTACAGTAGCAAAAATATGATGTAAGAGTGTGAAGAACTTAATGCTGTAGGGGATAAATGAGACCTTCTATTCCTATGTGAGTTTTTTTCTGAAAGAAGACACAGCTTCCTGTTGGGAAGAATCTAAAAACTACATATCTTGGATTCAGTCCTTGAAGTTTGACAACAGCAGTTTTGCTGCAAAGGATTCTGGAGTTGCTGAAAACAAGCTGAGCTACAAAATCATTCGCTGATTTTCTCATTTGTCAGTCAGAAACAAATTAGGACTCAGGCCTCGAACCTAAAATCCTTGTTGTAGTTACTGCAACTTCTATTTTTCCTAGGGTAAAAATTATATCCACCCAGACAATAAAATAGGATTGTGATTTGAAGTCAAATTATACCATAACAAATTCTGGATCAAAGAACTTAAGTCCTGAAGTCATCTCTTCTTTCTGTTCACTCAGTCCTCCAAGCAACTACATGATGCCTAACACTGTGGGTTTGGGGGCATGGAAAGCCACTCATTGGAGCTTGTCCAGCTACAGCTCAAGTACAAGACCAAATCTTTACATAACAGTAACTACTTCAACAGATTCAGGATGGATATTAACTCCAACAAGGCCATGAAATAGCCATATTTTATATGAAGCCCCTGATTAATGTCTTACCATGTCCAAGTGCTTTAATAAAGTCAGAAATTGAGTATGTGAACCTTCGCATCTTGGTTAATGATGCCTATGTATAAAACAGAGTTTGCATCCCATCTGCTCTACAAACTAAAACAATATGGTCAGCCAGTACTGATTTTTGCTGTGCTTGCAGTTTAGGTAAAGCCAGTCTACCTCAAGACTGAGACAAGATCAAATCCATTTGAAGATTTCAAGAGAAAAGAGTATTAGATGTAGACAGGAGAACTAAGGATCCCTACACAACAGAGACAGAGCTTCTGCAATGGAAGCCCAGAGAGAATTGATCAGTCAGGCTTGCCTGTGGATTTTTGGGCATGAACAATATTTTAATGAACAGTGCACTGTCAAGGTTTGAGCCCGGCCAAATGCCAGGTACCCACAAATTAACACACCCACACCCAGGGCTTATGAGTTGAGATAAGGAAACCCGGGAGAAGACGCACTTAGAATAGGCAAAACAGGACTAACTTAGGTTGCAAAGTGATCTAATTTATTACTAACAGAGTCAGAGGAGTAAATGAGAAGTAAAATAAACCCTTCAAGGCCACCGTTTCTCCGCTCACCCCCCTGCCTCCTTCCCAGCAGCTGTACAAGGGAACAAGGTATGGGGAGGGGTTAGGTCAGTTCATCACCCAGATCTTCTTCCCCTGCCCGGGGAGAGG
>VZRN01001155.1:68212-120651 GCA_013397935.1 Dasyornis broadbenti
AAAAAAAAAAGAGAAAAGGAGAATAGGGCTATTGCAGCAGTCGGGGTTGGAAAGCAAAGCAGAGCGGTGACAGAGTTTTGTTCTAGTTTTAGATGTGCAGTACACAGAATCAGCTGAAAATAGCCAGGCAGTGACGCCTGTTGATTAGGATCAGGCAAAGGCTTTATGCTGGATGCCAGCATTTGAATAACTTTGAGACATTTCAGAAGGCTATGTGATTCCAGAAGACCTTTTTTGTTTTTGAACTAGTGGGTGCTTTTAATAGATGTCAAGTACAGTCAGGCCTTGTTTGAGAAAAGCACTGCTTATCTCAAAATAAGCAGGACCCAGACAAAATGCTTCATGGGTTCGATGCCTTCTAATGAGATCTTTACTTAGGAGCTCTACCCATTGTGTTGAATAAATGCAACTTGAAAGTGAAGGCAGAACAACTTAACTGGTAGCAAACGCTAAATAGTCAGGGCATGGGCGATATTAGATGGACAGTCCTCTAGGACAAAAGCAGTGCCTGAAAAGCTTGTTCCTGGATTCCAAGCTGTGAATATCATCTGCCTTCAGTGTGACTGCAGCTTTGAGTAAAAGTGATGAGGAACTACTGTTTGCTCTCACTCACCTAAGCAGGCTCCTCACCACGTACAAGAGAACAGTCACAAGCACTAAGGGAACGTGCTCATGTTTTGGTGAATGTGGCACAAGATTAACAAGAGATAACAATTGGTGTGATTAAAAAGAACAAAACTGCACAACTCCTCCATTCTTTCTATGAGCAGTGACAACTTAAGGGCTACTGGAATTCAAACCTGAATCGAATCAAAGCATCTGGAAAACTGATATGAGACCCAACACTCCACTTTCGACACACAGTAGTCACCAGCTATAGAAATCCTTCCCCCCCACACCCCCCTTTTTTTTTTTCCCCAAAAATTGGAAATAGTGACTCGCTAACTCTGTATCCTAGAAATCCTACCCCCTGCAAGATCGTTTAATCATTCACAACCACTCCCTTCACACTGCAGTCAGTTGAAAAAGCTTTATTTTTTAAAGGAAGCGTGTGATTTTCAGAGTATTTTCTCCTTATACTGAAGGAAGTCATTTAAATCTCTCTACTTTATTACATGCTTCAGTACACCAAGCAGTCTGAAAACAGGGAAATGGATTAGATAAACAGAAATACTTTTGGTATGACCTAATTTAAGGATCTTAAAAATAATACAATAACTTCAAAAACTGAAAGGCATCAAAAGGCTTAAAAATATTGCAGAGACATGAGAGTGCAAGGTATCTGGAAAGTATTGAGAGAGTAACATTTAACTTGAATGAGAAACAGGAGGCATTCAGAGACACATGGTTACCATTCACATAAATTTATTACCAGGGCATTTCTGTTACTGTAATACTTTTTATACAAGGAGGCATATGCAATGGCTCAGCCTTTCATGTGCAATGTCCATTTATGTCATATTGGTGAAAATTAAAGAAAGGTTTGAATTTGGAATTTGCTGGCTGCCAGTACAATGTAAAAGATGAAGTTAGTACAGCTTCTGCTCTTTGTAAAAGAAACCAACAGCCCTAGGAGAAAGCAATCTCGCAGCTTTTACAAACTTCACAGTAAACAACAGAGGAAATGGCTATGACACAAAATCATACTTGCCCCATAAAACATACAATTAACACCAGCCTAGTACACCTCAAAATAGTTTTATCAAACTAATGAATACACCGCTTCCTTGATTACCTTAAAAATTCATTTGTGCATTTGCACTAGCACTGAGACTTCATTAGCATTATTGTTGTTCTACAGGATACCTTTAGTAAACCACTTTCTACCATATCATCAACGGTTTTCAAAGCAGACACACATTGCCATCCCTATTGCAATTCCCTCATTAATTAATTTTACAGTTTATATTATCTTCCATATTGAATCGCTCCTTACAGAAGCACTTAAGACATCACAGCAGCCTGCATAATAAAACTCCAAATTATAAATAGCAACAATTTCTCCTTATCAGGCAGTTAGTGTCCAGGACCCAAATATGGTGAAGCAATTGGTAAACTGGAGAAACAATGAGTTGTAAGAAAAATTATTCCAAAGCTTATCACAAACTGTTTTTCCAGCAGGTGTCTGCCTCCACCTGTACACCAAATTCACATTGTTAAGATATGACAGGAAGAACTCCTCAGCCACACACTGTTCACTTCTGAGTTCTTTGATTCTCATGTATGATGCCTGACCTCCTCAAACCGTTCCTTGGTTTATCAGATTTATGGCTTCTCCTAAAGTAGTTTAAGAGAAAAAAAATACTATGCCTAAGTCCACAAGAAACACCACTGCCCCAACTCTAACCCACATCTGTTTTATCTCTTACTCCTCCTTTAAGCTCCACTGCATATATCTGTATCTTACTGTCATGTCCTGTACTCCTTGTCATCTCTCTAAGCTTATTTGCACAGCCCAATACAGCACTGTAAACCCCCAAACTTACACTTAGTTGGCTGCTGTGAGAAATGTGTTCCCTTTTTCTGTCATCAAACAATATGTCAGTGTGGTTCTTTACAATAAAGCAGGGACAGAGGAGATCAATAAAACACAGCTCCACAGGATGCCTGGCACAGTGGACAGCGCCCAGCCCAACACCTCTGAGAACTCCAGCCTGACATAGTGACAAGAAAACTATGTGTTATATGGTTCATTCCCATTATTTTTTACTACAATGCAGCCAGAGACAAAAGCAGCAGGGCTACAGCTCAGGTTAAATCTAGACAAAACTCCTAGCATAGGTAAAGTGAGATGGGCTTATTAAGTAAGAAACATTTTATCCTGTGAGTTCACAAAACCTCAAAAGCAAAAGAGTATTGCTGTTCCAAATCAAATCAACCTGTCTTCAGGCAATACACTTCCTCCCCTAGCTTCCCTGACAATTGCTTCATCAAGACTGACCCTCTTCCAATATCCTTCTACTAAAAAATTTTTTTTGGAGAATAATAGTGCATTTTACAGATGCTTGTTTTGCTTCGTTTGCTAAAAGAAAAACCCAAACCTAACAACAAATGCAAAAACCACCCCAAAGCAACAAAAAAGAAGGATTTTTACTCAGAAGAAGCACTTCTGACATGGAAAAAAAAAATAAAGTACCTCATGCACACAGCAGAAAGATTGTTGGTTGTGTCACTCTGCTGGAATGCTTTACAAAACCCCTTATATCCCCATATGGAATAAAAAGTCACAGCAGTTCTCGACACTTCACCTATATTTTACAAATACCTCAGTTGAGAGGTCATGTAAATTTTGCTCTCAGTTCTTCAGCGTGCTTAGGTCTCTCTCTGTAATATTTTTAAGGCAAATTTCAGAATATGAATTCCATTTAACTACCATGGATTATAATAGTGGAGAGGAGAGAGGAAAGCAGAGAAATATCATGTTATCATGGATAACATTTTCAGAATTTCTCACATGAGTTATACATTTAATTCCATGACATTTCAATGGGATTGATAGTAAGACCAATATGACCTAAATGCTGTCCTCCCAATAAACACACACCACTCTATCTCACCCCAGCAGTGACAGGCTTCCTAACAGGGCTGTACCATACTAAAATAGAATATTGACCACAGACAAAGCCTCTCACAACATATGTAAAGTGTAAGGGGGCACAGCACTATCTAAATCACTGAATGTTACAGACATCACAAATGCATATAATGGTTTGTCTTACCTGTTGGGTTTTTCACACCCACAGTTCTATTCCTGCTCAAGGCCACAAAATAGGAAACAAACTTTTCTGCAAGTCAAGGCAGACTTTTAAAGGCCTGTTCTCTCAATAAATACAATAATCTGAAATTGTTAAGTGAAGTAGTAAAAAGAAATGTTCTGTCCAGCTTTCAACATTTGTGGAGATGGCTGCTTTTTTTGTCATCAGCACCTGAGCAGCTGAGAAGGGAGAACTTCAGGAAACCTGCAATGTTGCTATGTACGACATTATTACCTCAAACCTTTAACAGCAGCTTATGCACAATGTAGACAGACTGCAGCACAGTAAAACTGCTCAAGAGATTCGAAATGCGTGGTTTGGGTAGGGCAATATAACAATTTAACAGCACTTGTAACCAATCTCTTGCTGCTCCTGTTATGCAATTAATAACATTCACACATTAACAACAACAACAACAAAAAGCTAAGTCCTCAATGCTTCACTGCTTTTCCTAATTGTGAGTACCCTGTTGCTCTGTTATTATAAAGACATTTCTATTGGTATGGATGACAGATGGAGGGTTTATAACTTACTAATTCCCCAAAGCTGCTTTAAAGCTTACATTTCACAGATTTTTTAACTCAAGTTCCATATTTGAAGAGGGGATTAGTGTCACTGTTACAGAGATTACTGCACATTAGTATAAAGTATAACTTACAGAATTTTGAGTCAGTGCCATCAAAGCAGAGCGCTGTGCTGTATGGGAAACTGTTACTGCACTTACAATAGCTTGTAATATGTTCAGAAATGCAACAAATATAAAAAAAGAAATCTGTGACCTAATTCATTATGTTCATGTATTTAAAATAATGCTTGCAGTGCTTTACAATTACTTACTCTTCCATAAACATGGTGTAAGTTTGACATTAGACTGCTCTGATTTATTTGCAGATTAAGTTGTATTTTTGCACTAAATGCTCAGCTGCTCTGCCCAACAGACCAAATCATGACATTTGTTCATATATAGTAATTCTCAGTTAAAAGCTCTCTCCGTCTGCCTGGAGGTTTATTAATAACTCATCACCATGGTATCACAGCATCTTAAGGAAAATAAAACACAGAGGTAGTTGCTAGGTTCTCTAGCCTCTAGGGATAAAAGGGAATACTTCTTGAGGAAGACTGGGAGAAATTCTTTTGGTTAATTTACTTATCACCCTTGAGGTGATATCACCCAAGAGATGGCCATCATAGTGTGTTCTGAAACCTGCAAGTATTGTGGCCATCACTCAGACATGTCACCCGTGATCCAATTCTCTGCACTAACACACTAACAACAAATATCCAGAAATCCAAACTGTGAAGGAAACCTAAGGAAAAAGGGATTGGGGTGAAGGAATGCATTGATTTCTGCAGCATTCCCACTTAACCCTCAAAAGGACTCTGCAACCACATCACTGTTACCTCCAATCATATTAACCACACTAAGCTATTTGCTAACATGCACTGAAACTGTGTCCTGGAGAAGGGGCTCCAGCATCAGCACACGGCACAGACCTGCCCTCACTGTGCCCCACAGTGCTGTGTTGTAAACACATCTGACATCAGTGGGGAGAAACAGGGAATAGGTCAGTGACTGACCTTCTACCCACAAGAGTTTCAGCTGTTTCTCACAAGTATTTTCAAATGTACTGAATGTAAGAAGTGCAATCCTTTACCTGTAACACTCCACCCATAAATACAGAGAGAGAGAGAGGATGTCCCTATGGTTCTCTGACACATTTAAACTCCAAAAGAAACAGTCTGCACACTTGTAAACATCATCTGCTTCAGTAAGTGAAGTTAGACCTAAATATGCTAACATCTTTAGAACTCTAATACAGGGAAGCCTCGAACTTAAATGCAGTAAAACACATATAGCAGACAGGGCTTGTTTGCAGATCACATCCTTTTCCAAAAAGTATGTACTGTCAAGGTTGCCATACTGTTATTCCGAGAAAGAATGTGACTGCAAAGTAAATTCTGTAAAAACAACATATATACTGCAGGGTACAATATTGTGCTTCATACTTACAAATAATTTCAGTATTGACTAAATTCATTCTAAGGCCAAAAAGCAGCGAAGTCAGAAGTCACACCTTAGTCTGTATGCTATGCTGATGAAGTGTCTCATGAGCCAGAAAGCTTTACAGAATCATTACATCTTCTGTCAGGGAGAAACATGCAGCCGTGTAAACTATCCAGCCTACCCTCTGTGAGAGGGACAGTGAGTGGTTACACCATTTCCTTCCCTCTTCCCTGATCCGACAAGAAAGCAAACAGCGTTCCAGAAAGAACCATAGGACGTGGCAGATACATCTCCAGTACCATCTCCTGAAAGTCACAGTACTCATTAGTTTCTTCAGATATAAAGTTAACACAACAAAAAGATTGTGTGGCTCTACGGATGGAGCCTTTCCCACTGAACGGCTGGCATGACACAAAAAGCCACAAGCAGCAGGCCTGTCTCACTCCCCCAGAGACACTGCCATAGCTCAACATATTTCCTCTCAGAAGGGTTTTCACTCCTGAGTGCCATTTATTCAGTATTTTAGAAGAGGGGAAACTGCTTTTTATGACTTCTTTTTCACACTCACATTACTGCATACTGAAGCAGAAGTCTGTCACCTCCATCAAGTATAAAAGGCTGTATTTTGATCTCTCAGGTGGCCTCATGTTAAGTTCCAAGAGCAGTTAAGCACAGGAAGAGAGTATTCCTCTTGTCCTTCAGCTGCTTAGCTAATTAGTGCAAGCAAAAAGAAACCAGAAAGTCTTTTTCCTTTTGCTAGATAATTGCAGTTCTGAGAGGCAATGATTCCTGCAATGTGAAGCTGTGTGCTACTTAAGGTCCTTCTTTAGAGTGAAAAAGAGGCATAGATCAAAGTAAAAATATCTGGAAACAAACAAACAAATCACCCTGATCTAACCCTATCTGTCAGGGTGCATTCTGTCCACCTCTGTATCCAAAACATATATAACTAATCCTATTTTCTAGAACAGCAATTGTTGATTGATGAGTCATCTTTCCTGTAAATTTGGTTTTTTAAGTGATTTTGGCATTGTTCCTTGAAATTCCTCTCTGGCTATGTAATGGAAATTTTGACCTCACACTCTGGTTTCTTTAACATCACAGATACAGAGATTATGAGTTTAGGAAGACTCATTAGGAAGACAAACAGTTGAATAAAGGACGCAATGTAGAAATCTGTAGCTTGAAAAGAAAGCAAGCTGTACTAAACAAACTCTCAAGTAAATATTTAACTGTGTGGCCATTAGGTTGCATTCCTAATAATACAGTGACTAATTTATTGTAATTAAGAATTCATGGGGGAGGTGGTTGCTTCCCTCTTTCCCAAAATTGGTTATGTGATTAAAGTTGCTAGCAAGTGAAACTCACCAAAATATATCAAAGATTAGTTTTTTCCTATTAATTAGCAACTCCTGTACAACAGTTTCTAAAGCATACTGCAATTAGTAGTCAGAAAAGACAAAGAAGAAAAATGTAAGCCAGAGGAGAGTAGAAAGAAAACAAAAACACCAAAGAATACATTCATGAGACATAATTATTGCAGAGGGTAGCTTAACACTTTTTAGATTCCTACAGCCAAGAGTAAGGGCTTTTCTTCCCTAGTCTCCCTCCATTTGGGTGCAATGGAGAAAGTACATGGTAATTCAAATTTGTCTGCTGTGCTGAGTTCAAAACACATGACAAAGAACTTGGAGTTTTGAATTGCCTTAGTCCCAGAAGAAGAATTAGATGGATCTTTGCAGCAAGAATAAAAATGAATATGTCTGAGAACTACTCCAGTTTATCTAAAATATCACTTAATAAATAGAAGAGAAACTTCTCCTTCCACTCAGCCTGCACTAAACTAGCAGGAAAACTCCACCCTGCTCAGGAACAGATGGTGCTGTAAGCACCTGCTGAAGCCTGGAGCCAGCGTTTGCAATCAACCAATTGCAAATCATCATGGTAAGCTAAATCTGTAAAGCGGCACATTCATGGCTCATGAAAGCCAAGCCTACTGAAAAGAAATTTACATGCCTATCTTCCAATTGTTAAGTGGGATAACCAAGGGACCGTGGTAACATGAGCTTCAAATTACGCATTCTTGGAAAAACTTCTCAGATGACAACACTATTATGGTCTCTGGTAATTCTTCATGGCCATGCCAGAGGGTATCCCATTCCATCCCACCCATGTTTAGCTTGCACCACCAACCAGTTTTCATTTGGGCCAACGAAAAGAGACAGGGAATAAGCTCTACTAGCTGCTCTAACCACAGGGCAGCTCATAACAGTCTCTTCACAGGTTTCACTGGACACTGAACAATTTAAACGGACAATTTAAGCCAGAAAGAGCGCAGCTGATTCGCCTCAAACCGGGCCAAAGGATGCTTCTGAGACAGAGTCAAAGAAGCGGGTATTTGCTTTATTCAGCGCGCTGGGTGTGTGGGGATCGCTCCTCCAAGCACACACACCAGGTACTTTGCACAACACAATATTAAGGGTACAAGTCATGAATATGCATCACATTCTTTTGGACAAGCATGGTTATACAAATTATTTCTTGGAAAATATTAATATCATCAGCATGCATGCCATGCATGCCCTGTGTAAGCAGGTGGTCTTGTTGAGGTAGATTCCTGGAAGCGATTTCAGGCTGGTCATTGTCCCCTTTATCTTGACAAGATCAAGGCGACTCTGGTGTCTCAGGTTTTTGTAATCAACATTTACTGTCTCTCACTAGCTAACTGTGCTTATATGAGTTAGCTATTGATTACCCCCTTTTCACAGCAAATTTGAAACTTTGAAGACAATCACTGCTCTTGCCCATCAACATGGCACTCTGAATGTAAACTGTGCACCTAATAGTAGATTAGCTCTGACTAGGTAGGTTGGGACAGGTGACTGTGCTGCTGGGACTCAAGACAGCTTTGCAGCTGCTTTGAAATTCATAGGAACATTTGTTCTCAGTCTGTTGATTTGATGGAATGACTTAATGTGAACTGTACAGGTGGGACAGCTAACTGAAAAGGTTTCAATAAACACTCGTGATAAGATGCTACTGAAAAAAAAAATCATTGTTTTGTATCATTCCCAGCTTTTATCATAACCTTAAATGAGGTTGAGTTCTCAAAAGAAGACAGTAAAATTATTTGGTTTTTACCTTTTCAGCCTCAGCAATCAACCTAACAGCTGGTAAAATCCATTGTTACGTGCAAAGAAAACCGCAGAACCTTCAGATTTTCATGTAGAGAACACCTATGAGAAAAACCAGCTCAAACTTTCTGAGAACAGGTAACAGCCAAGTTGAAACTGTTTCTACATATATCAATGGCTCAGAGATGGCTGTAGATTGGTAAAATAATACCTGTGAACTTGATCTAGCGTGAAATACAGAGTTTTAATACAAACTAGCATAGAATCCCTTATATACATGATCAGTAGATACAGGAGAGAAATGGCCAAAAGCTTTCTTATTACACGGATGCAATTTTAAGTAAAGCATTTTCACGTTCTCCATATCATTCTCTTCAGCTTCATAGGTAAACTTTCACTGATGCAAATACAAGTCTATACTGGGGTAGATGAGTGTCCTTTCTAGTCACAAACATACAAACATCATAAGAATACTTGGGCAGAATATGGGGAAAAAATATTTAGCATCTGTGTAGTTCCTTCAGCTGCTAGGGAAACATCCACCAGATGTTCCTAGATATTACCTCAGCTGCCTCCCAAATCACTATCACATCTGCTCTCTTCCCTACTGAACACCAGTCATAACTGAACTAATGTTTCACTTAACTCATCTTTGTAAAATATTCTCAACACCCTTGAGGAAATTCTTTTTAAGGAGTTATGCTACCCACAAAAAGCAACGTGCAAACCCCCTGTAATTACATGATTGAATTTCCTGAAATTCTCAAGTTATTTAACATATAGGGAATTACATCATCTTTACAAAAGTATTATTGGAAAAGATGATATTTTTAAATAAACACAAGTATTGAAACAGCAACAGAAATAACGGTCCACAGAAACTACCAGAATAAAAGAGGAAAAAGGGAAGAAACCCTATTGTTATTAAATGCACCTCTTTACTGGGGAGAACAAAATTTTTACCCTAGACCTTCCTTATATACCTAGAATTGAAATTATTTTCTGTGTTCGGCTACTGAAAATCCCCTTTGCTTATCACCTTTGCTGTACACAAGATCTGCTTACACTAAGCAGCTGTGAAAGCGTTGCACTTGTAACCACTGGGGAAGAAGGGGGAACACAAAAAAACCCCCCAAATCACCAAAAAACCTCATGCATAAAAAATCCCCCCAAACCACCAAACACAAAAAGAGAAAGACCATGCAGATCAAAATATCTTAACATTTTCTACTCTGAAATTTTAAAAATTATCCAAAACTCAAGTTTACACATCAGCAATATACACCATCTGTGTGTGATCTAAAATAATCTAAAAGGAAGTATCTTCATAAGACTGTTAGTGTAGTCCAGTGTATCTATTATTCTTAATGATCACAATTTTAAAAATGTGTAAGGAAGTAAAGATTACTTATTCCAAACTCTCTAAAATTAGTCTTCTCCAGACTTCGTATTTTCAGCCCAAACATTCTTCTTGTTATTTTCGAGGTATGTTGCACTATGTAATGTAGAGAAAAATACAATAAAGACATCAGGAAAGCAAAAAATGTACAAATCCATGTTACCACTATGCTCCAGGTGATACCCTGCATGACCCCAAATCACTTAGTCACATTCCCACAAAAAATGGAGAGGGCTCCAGACTCTGAAAAATTACTGTCAGACCAAAAAATATTTACAGAACAGCTTGCAATCATCAAATAGAGGGCTCTGCAAATGGAAAGTATTACAGCATATGGCATGTTCTAGCCATAGGTTTAAAAAAAACCCAGAAGGGAAGAAAAAAGAACCTTGACAGTCATGACTAGGCACATGTTCCAAACAGAAATTAAACTCCTGCTTCTCTGGTATAGTTCTTTGATTTTTCATTACTTATACTTGATAAATACTATGTCTATAAACAAGAAAAATAAATCAGAAGCTCATCCATGCAGGATGATATAAAAACCTTTGCAAGGTGCAAGCATGACAATGTTCTTGGAGAGAGACAGTATCTAGTACCAGATTTAATTCCTATAGCTGAAAGTTAAATTTCTAGGTACCAAGGTGTTTTTCTGCAGGTTTCAGTCACCTTTATAAATTAAGGGGTAAAAGGAAAATAAAAACAATGTGTGCCAGGTCAGGATGCAACAAAGCACATACTAACCCTTGATTTGACAGATGGAATGAGAAGCTCTTGCCTTTGATTTGCACAAGAGAAATGAGGATAAGTAAGTGTTTATTTGCAGATGAGAAATCAGGATATGTTTATTTGCAGGAAGAGAGGGTATCACTATCTGAAAGGAACCCAGAAAGTTTTTTTTTCTTCTCCTCCTTGGTAAAATTTGGATGAAGGAACAAAGAAACCAAATGCCACTGTTTCCTAGTGAAATGCTTGTTCAAGCAAACAAAGAAATACATTCATTGATTACAAAGTGGGTGCATGAAACCAACTCAATCTTGTTTCTAGAGACAGCATAAGCAAAGCAAAAACCTACTATTTTTCCCATAATTATTTTTTCTTACAAAAAATCAGCTATGCTTTTCAATCAACATATAAATATAAAAAAGAGAACATAAATATGCATTTTCTCTCTGTGTGTGAAATTAATAATTAACCTAAATAATTAAAAGCATCAGAGTACCTAACACCCATTGGTTTCTCCAAGCATTCATCCATACTGCACATCTGACAGTAGTTTCAAAGAAAATCTGGATTGAATAACATGATTCAGATGTGAAGAGACTGACAATAAACAGCATTTTAGTACTGCTCAGTCATAAACCAGCAAGCTTTAGTACTGCATGTCCACATTAGGAAAAATGAAACGGTTTCTTCTAAGAACAACATGCCGGGTTGTTTGACCCATGTACCTGCAATGAAAATCAGGGGAAATTTGTTTTCCTGATTTCCCGTGTTCCTTAAAGTCATACAGAATCAAGTGTAACTACAAAAAAAAAGTCACAACTTTTCTTTTAAAATCTTAGAAAAATATTTTTAATTAATTATTCACTTCAGTAATTTTTATTAAAACCATTTTATGATGTTGTTGTTTTAAAAAAACAATGCTCACACAAGAACTAAAAAAAAAGCCATAAAAGGCTTTTCTCAAAGATTACTAAGCGGACTAGATGGCCTATGATAATGCAAAAGCCATTCAGTGCGAGCATGTCATGATGCTAACATAAATGATACACCTGCTCATGGCAAGGAGGCAACTACAGAGCTTTGGGCAGAAAACACAAAACACAGCGACTTCTAGATTTTGTAAGGGCTGTTCTTATCTCATTTCAAATTCCTACAAGAAAGGGTCTTTTGGCAGTTTCCATAACCACTAATTCTTCTATAAAATGGATGAAAAATCAAACACTATAACTAGACTCACCACATTTCTCGAGTCCTCTCTGCTATGGTGGACAGATGAATTTATCCTGCTATAAAACAAACTTCACAAATGCAAGCATATATCACAACACACCATTAGCAGATGCTGATTACAAAACATGTTTGAGGGAGGCTCAGGTGTGTTTAGTCACACAGTTCACATGAAAAGACAGATTACTATAGGTATGTTACCACAATGATGCATGATTTCCAAAATTCAAAGCTGCAAACAGATTTCAGAATAGAATTTGAGCAGATTTGTCAAAACCAGAAAGACGTGACAAAAAAAAGGCATGACTGTAGACTTGCCTTGTTTCTGTGGCTAACTTACAGATAGAGATGAGATACAGGACTAGGTGGCCACTGGTCTGACAATACATCTGCTTCTCAATGCACAGTAGAAGCCAGATATAAAGAAGTGGTACCCTTTCTTAGCCAGGCTATCCATGCTACTGATGGTATGATCTTTTTATTACTTAATTATTTAATAGCAGTCTTTTTATTTTTAATGGATGTGGTTTATGCAAATCTTATCCACTGTAGATACAGATTTATAAATTACTCTAAATTATAGTGCTGTAATTGGACAGTGTTGATATGATACTCAAGTAGTGTAGGAATTTCCAGAGGCACGATGCCTGGAGCCAAAATTTAGTTTCAGCTCTGAAGCAGATTTCCTTTGCACCTTTAGGTTACTCATCTCCATTTCCTCCTCTCTATAACTGCCTCCAAGGATGGTGCTGCAAGTTTAACTAATGAATGTGAATCATCTTAGCACTGCCTCCTGAAATCCAGATATAATCAATAATGAGACAAAGTTTTACTTGGGCAAAAGGTGCCTTTGAGGAAAAGTGCACCTTCCACTGTGCCTGTCAGAAGTGGTCTCACAAAACATCAAAAGCAAAGCTGTGCAATTTTTAATCGCTGCCAACAAGTGCAGCAGTCTGCCTTTAAGTGTGCAGCCACTAAGGCTGCTTAGCTTTCCTGGAGCCCACACTGTGACCTGTGGCATCATGGCTTCTCCGCTAACCAACTAAAGTCAGCAACCCACAACGCAGCAGTCAGATGATAATCTGTGTGTACCTGCCTTCAAAGCCTCCAGATGCAGAGCAGAGACATTACTGGTTGTGAGAATGCATCCTCTGCCAAGAGTCACCTCTCCTTAGAGGTTAGATATGTCTCTCTTTTCCTACACACAGCCAAAGGACAGGTCAACACTCCTCAAACTAGCCTAGCTGCTTGCATGATCATTCCCTAATCATTTCCACCCAAGACAGATTAGCACAGATGAGCTCCCTCAGCTTTTTTGGTTGTTCTGAGCCTGCTTGTTCTGACCAAAACAGGTCAGAGAACAATTGCAGCTGAGAAAGTGGGAATGAGAGGGCAGAATACTGCAAGAGATGTGGTTAAGTTCTTGTATGCAACCAGCACATCATTAATCAATGCCCAAGGACTTGTTCTAATTAGGTAGCTGCCAGATGTGCTCCTCCCTGTATCATTCGCAAGACTCTACATTCCTGAGACTCCCTGTGTACCAGATTTGATCATCTCCATCTCTCTGTGCAAGTACTTTTGTATGCTGTGATCCCAGTTAGTTTCGGCACCAGTATCAAGAAAATAACTTTGGGCACATGTTCTTGAAGAGACTGTTTTTTAATGTGACACTGAATAGCTTTACATAGTAGAGCAAAAGGAAAGGGAAGCTACTGAGATATTGAAACTGCAACGTGTCATTAACTTTCCATCTGGTAACCTCCTGGAAATTTCAGAGGTATCATAGCATGCATGTTCATGTCCCACCTCCCTGTTTGTTTCTCATGACAGTCATCATCACCCTCTCAACTTTTTGGCCATTAGGATCATTTCGGCATATATAGAAGGCTAAAGATCCTCACAGAGTAATTTCAGTCCTTAATTACAGAGCTGCGAGACAGCTTGTGAGTGAATGTCCAGTTTTAGTGACAAGACAAAATGATGGAGAAGCTGTTGATTATACTCTGAGAGGTAAGCCTTTTTTCTAAGTTCCAAAATCAGTTTCAGCAAGTAAGTGTCAGGAGAAGAGTTGCCAGAAAAAAATAATTAACCCTACATCAGTAATTTAATACACAGAAAAGAATTAAACTGCTGTCAGTCATAAGCTCCTCAATGTCTGACTGTTTCTGTACCAAGTGTATTGCCAGATCCGCTAAAGAAAGTGAGGACAAAACCAATGCACATCCATGCATGTGCCCAGACACACACAGTGCATGACAGTCACCTCACTCAGCTCTCCGGGCAAGATTGATTTCAACTGTGCTAATTACCATCCTGGAAAAGAAATTATATTCAGATTTGTAACTGATATTAAAAGAAACTCCCAAACATATACTAACACAAGACAAAACATGAGCATCACACAATGGAATTATCTGAAACCTACCACTTATGTCATCAAAACAAGACAGGTGGTCTGCTCATAAGCAAAAGCTGGCTGTTTTTACTGATACTATGTTACAATCAAGACATTACAGGCCCCTGTTACTGACTGCAAACCAGAGACTCAAATATTCAAAGAATTAATACTTTCACCTTATTCTAGATTGTTAAATTTAGTTTCAGTTGGCAGTTTTACCAGGTCAAAAAAGAGCAAATGAACCCAGACATCCAATCTTTCCACTATTCGTTAGCGAAGTCACACATACTTTCCATCCATTTACATTCATTGGCACAGTAGCACAAGAAAGGGTACAAACTCCTTTCCCCTTTTCCCCTGAAGCAACATTGTCTCCAAGCCTCATTACCTAACCTGAATACAGTTAGAGCACAACTAAGAGTAGTTCCACGTCTAAATGGAATATATTAGTCAAAAACTGATTATATTAAAAATGTGATACTCATTTGAGAATATCCTTATAAAAAAAACCTAAGAAATCCCGTGACTTTTTAGGAGTTTTTAAAGCTGTAATCGATTTATAGCATAGAAATTGAGTCAGCTGCTATATCAAGGCTCCTCATGAATAGCTTTGCAATGACTCAGTGTATATTGTTCTCAACCTGCATGAACCTGAAACACTGCAATCACTACCAAGAGCAGCTCACGGAGTCTTCCCTTAAAATCCACAGGAAGACATTTTCATCTTCCCCCCCCAGTCAGAAATTGCTTTGTTAGAAAATGGAGTCTGCCTTTCTTTGCCACAGCTACTGCCTTCCGAACACAATTCCCACCTTTTGATATCTACGGGTAATTAAGCACCTCCATTGGGACCACCTTAACTGGGACACCTCTGTGCCTTTATTCTTGTTCCCTCCCCAGTTTGCTGTCAGGCTTCAGAGGCCTAGCCTAAAGTAGTGTTGACACCTCCACAGAAAGACTCCCACAGCCCTGAAATGCTGGATCTCTTCTTAACACGCTCAGCAAGGTTGGCAGGAGAGATTATACCCAGATCTAGCTTTCAGTTCTCCCTTCCTCCACACTCTGGTGTGTGTTGTCCCTTTGCCCACAAGTCCAGATCAGGAACGTTGGAAGGAAGGGACGCTGCTCACTGCTGCAGAAGTGAGACCTCCTCTGTACAGAAATGCAGAAACCCTCCTGTGCAAAGCCTTCCTTTTGCATTTGGAACAGACCTTGGTTTAAGGAAAGACAAATTTTCCTATTCAAATGGAAAACAAGCAGAAAACGCAACACATATGAGTAAAAACTCATGTGCATGAGAGTTCCCATTCCTAGGAAATAATTATTACCTGCAGTAACAGGCAGCGCAGGTCCTGCACCTCTCTCTCCTTTTCTGGTTTTTTTTTTTTTTTTTTTTTTTTTTTTTCCTTCGGGTGTGTGTGGCTGGGTTTTTTCCCCTGCTTTTTTTTTTTCTTTTTCGTCAATTATAGCATCAAAAGAAAATGCAAGACTTTTTAGAGACATAAATGAAGCATTCCCACTCTGGAACAGCATCAGCATCTAAACACCTGGTAAAACATAGTTCAATACCTATTGTACCTATTTCTCAACCCCCCTGACAGCAAGCATGAAGAGTCTTGCCTTTCCTCTTATTTACCAACAAGAATTAAAGCAGAGAGCGTTCAGTAGCCCATTTCAATGGGTTTTGCTCTAGTTACATTACAACAGATTGCTTTGATCTGGGGAGAGGGAGGAGGAGAGGAGCAGATCACATCTTAAGTTCACAAAGCTAAAAGCCAAGATGCACAAAACTGAAGCATTCCAAATTTAAAAATAATCATCTTTAAACTGCAAGAGCAGAGCTGTAATTTTGAGACGTACAGCATGACATCATGGTTTATGTAGGGCCAGCTCAATAAATCAAACTGTGCCTAATTAGACATCATACTGCAAATCGACATTATTTGGATGAATACTTAAAACAGGACAGACCATAATACAAGCCAGATATGTTTACTAAAATATGTTTTTTACAAACTTTTATGTTCACTACTACTCACAAAGCATTCACATTTAGTATATTATAGATCCCTAAGCTTTTATTTTAGGCTGACTTCACTTTCAAGGAATTCTTCAATTAACTTTACACTGCTTCAAGCTCTTCATCCAAAGATAAAACAATCTTTGGATGAAGTGGTTTCTTACTTCTTTCAGAGCCAATGGCTGCCCTCCATGTTTGACTTGCAGACTTACTGTCTTTTTAGAGCCAGCATCTATTTGTCTAAAATCAGCCTAGTTGTCATAGTATTTTGATAAGGCCTCTATAAAGGGAGAACAAACCTTTGTGGGGGGGTTAACTGCTAAGAATAATGAAGGTTGTTCTCACAACCTCAACAGATAAGTGCCAAAATTAACATTCAGCAATACACCCAGAGCTGAAAGCCCTGACTACCTCAGTTGCCCTTCTTTCCTACCAACTCCAAATTTTCCAATTTCTTGTTTTTTCAGTTGTTTTTCTAAAATCTGTGTTTTTTCTCAAATCTAAAAGCTGTGACATACTCAAACATTTGCAGCATAAGAAAAACACAGTACTATTAAATGTTACTATCTGTATATGGTCAGGACGCCTCTGGAATTGTTGGAAATGCTGTGCAGACTTTGACTATCAGTTACTGGGTAGATAATGTCAAACCAAGAGCCGAAGAGTTTAATAAAAAGCATGAGCTGAACAAAAAGGGACAGGATTCATTCCTAAACTGCGCATTTTTTCCTCCTAGAGCTTGAGAAATTTGTATAAAACTTTTTAATCTCAGATTAAAAAACAGGGGAGAGTTGGCAGCTCTCCTTCCTTCTCCCTTCTGATATTTGGCTTGGTAAATGGACTAACATACAGATGATTAGAAGAACTCTGAAGACAATTACTGAGAAGCAAAATATTTGACACTCTCAACAAAAAAGGACTATACAAAAATGAGAGATATGTCTATTAGTGCAGTATTATGTGGTGCAAGTAATTTTTTCGGTAGAGTGTTAACCAAGCACAGACATGGAGAAAGTATCATTACTTCTTAATAAACAGATTTTTAGATTCAAAAATCCAGGGGGTTTTAAAGGAATCAAAGCACATTAAACATTTAATGCACTGCACAGCAATATTTATAAAGACATGACAAATGAGTCTCCCTCACAGCCACCACGATCAGCATATCCTTAAACAGGAATGTACCTCTCAAAACTCCATTTCAATTCTATGTTACAATAAATATGCATCAAACTTGTAATTTTTTTTTTTTTTAATTTAAGACTGTCTTTGTGGCCAGAAATATTATGACTGACCTCTGTTAACTGCACGCATTCAAAGCCATAGCCATTCCAATTCCCTTACATCCTCAGTGTGCAGCAACAGATCTCTCAGAAAGAAAAAAACAGCTAATCCTGTAACTATTTGGACATACTTCTGAAAGTAACAGTGAAAATTAAGAAAGCAGCCTTCCCAAAGAAGTATCTATTTTTGAAATATGTGCTTTTAAAACACAATGCTTATGGAATGAAGTACTTCAGTTCTCTCGTGTAAACTTGTACAGATTGTTTGCTATTGATCTTTTGAGTCATATTTTGGCAGTAAACTGGTATCCCTGTAGAAAATGTAAGTACTGCAGAACAAGTGATGTAATCTACATCTATACTTAATTAATTTTTTCTTGTTTTTTCAGTTAAATTTATATTTCAAAATAAATAATCTGAACTGCATACTTCATTTCTTCCCCAGATTATGCACTTTGTGATACTGAAAACCTCCAGAAGAGATAGTTTGTTTGTAGTAACACAGCTTCTTTAAGTAAAAGGACAGAACTCAGACGAAAGAAAGTAGTGTTTCTATCTGTACTCAAATGTAGGTCTATTAATTATTTTCTTAATTGAATGACATAAAGTGCCTCTACAAAACCAGTACAAAACCTGATCTCAAAGAAGTGAAATCTAGTTTTTTTCAAGCTACTGTCCATGCAGAAAGCAAAGCACAGAAGAGAAAAAAGAAAATTGCACTGTAGCAAGGCTATCCATATGGCCCAGGCTTGTGCTGTGTGTGCAGTATATATACATGCACTACACACTGATGTGGCCCAGAGCAGGGGCACAATGTCCAGGTTTCTGGTCTTTTGTGGAGTACATAGCACTGCATGGCAGTTGGACAGAAGAGTTATTAAAGCTTTGCTCAGCCTTAAACTCTCAAATATGGTAATTCTTTAACCAACAAAAGAGATTGCCAGGAAGGGAAAACAGTGAGTGAGAGAAAGTACATAAGCAAGAGTGTGTGCAGAACATGGAACACGAGTGCTTTCCCCCTTTCCTCCTCTCCAGTTTTTCCCACCAATTGAGATCCACTGTCTAAACGCCTGAATCTCTTCTAAGTCTGGTTACTCTAAAAATAAGAACATAGCCTAGGCCAGTTTATAGAGAACAAGTATAGGAATCCCACCTTTTAAATCCTAGATCAATGCTTTCTTCCTCTCTGAAGCAGTGATTGATGCCAGCTTTCTCACACCTTTTCCTCAGTCTTCATGCTTCTCTACCCTACTGTCCTTGTCACACTACTTCCCACCTCTTCTTCATTGCCAGCTGGAATCCAGTTTCATGGGGAGCCGTAAAGATGAGGACAAACACCATGCACCGGCTTCTGGTGGCAACTACAAGCTTTGTCTCTAGAAACACAGCATCTCAAACTTTTCGTTCGTGAACATCTCTAATGGCCCTTTCAGATAGAATGGCAAGGAAGGAGCATATTTAAGACTTGAGAAAAATTAAAATTAACACAGCTTACAGTGATTTTAGTAGAGGCTGAAACCCACATAAAATCTGTTTGAATAATAAGCAAGAGATTTTTGCCTTACATTACACGAAGGATCACACTAGATGCCTATAGAGGGTCCTTCTGACTAAGTTGTGACAATACATATGCTAGAGAATTTTAGAGACCAGGATTATTTCCCAGTATGAATTATGCTATTTCTTGTTTTAGTTTTGGTCTTCTCAAACCCCAAAGGAATATTAAGCACACAGCTGCCCAGAGCCTGCCTTTAGATACTGTCCAAATGACATACTTCTCTGACCAAGGAGATAGCAATACCTCTGTTTCCATTAATTCTCTATTAAGAATCGCAGGATTCAAACTGTTGATTTCCAGCATTACCTCATGTTGGGCCTCTCACTGATTAATTAAAACTGTATATGTATAGGAAAAAGAACAAAAAAGCAGAACTGCAGTAGTTTGAACCAAGAACGTTCCTGATAAAAGAAACAGACTGCTGTTCCCAACTCTTCTCCATAGGTTGATTGTGAACTGTAATCAGACAATATCTCCTTTTTTCAAGCTTCCAGAAACTGGCACACATGTCTACCGCACAGGAAGTCGTATTTATAGTTGCATTACTTTCCACAATAAACCAACTCTCTTATAATCAGAAGTTGTCTCTAGGCTTGCTAAATGAAAGATCTTTTCCCTTGAGACTGCAGCTTTTAACAGGAAGCTTCCAAATCTACAGTTAGCAATGGCTGTGGAGGGAAAAACACAGTTCAGTACAGCCCCCACATCATTATTACACAGTAAAGACACATCAGGCTTTTGTATTTTAAAAAAGAAGAAACAACTCTGAAATCCTCGTATTGCAACTTGTGTTAATTACCCTGTCAAACTGTCATTTAATTTACAGTGTGTATTTAGATGACCTACTTTTTACTATCTGGTTTTAAATTCTTCTTGGGTATAGACAGATGAAGAACTTCCACTACGTAAGTTTCATTAGATACTTGGGCAAGGCCTTTGAGCATTCAGGTATTCCACAAGAAAGATGAAGCTGCACACTGTTTCATTAAAGGGAAATATATTTCAAACTTCTCCAAACCACTGCAGGTGACAGTTAATAACCTGCCTGTACATTTTAACTACCATCCTGCGTATAGAAAATTATTAAGATAAACCCAAACACCTACTTGAAATTTTCAAACTCTCTTCCAGCAACTATACCAGAGTATTTAAAAGGGCACAGCACCAGCTTTGGCCAAGAATTCCCCCTCCTCCCTTAAATACAGAGAAAAAGAATACCATTTTTGTAAGGAAGATAGAGAGATTAATACTTTACCAAAGTAGAAATACTTCAAAATCAAAAAAATCACTGCAAAAGTCATTCTTACCTAAAAATTAGAAGAAAAGAGAGAGCAGGTAAGAGATTAAGAATCATCCCTTGGAGCATTACACCTTCAAAACAGAAAGAATTCCTGAGCAAATCTAAAGTAAACAAGTTACACCAGAACAGGAAATTGCAATTTCTTTGAAACAGTAATTAACCTTACGAAGCAAACCACTACTAATATAAACAAATAAGTAATAAAGGAAACCATTTTACCAGAGGGAAACCTGTCTTGAAGCAGCATGACAAGGGAATATAAAAAGAGTTTGCCTGAAGTGATGGGTCTCTAAAGAAAAATGGAGCAATTCTGTAGTAAGGATCAAACAGACACAATCTTCAAATAGGTAATTCTCAAGGTTTCAAAGAGGAGGCCGAATCACAGAAATTCAGTAACTTTTAAATACAGGACTCAAATATAAACTGAACATAATATCATACTGTTGTCACTTACACATAAATAGAAGGATTTTGAAGGCTATCTAGCAGGCTAAATTGCTTTTATAATCATAGCTTTCCACCCCCAATTCTTGTTATTTATAAATAACTACAGCTAAAGTAAGCACAACCATCGCAGTTATTATTTCATTATATTAAATGGTAATCAGAAATGAGAAAAGAGGAAAAATCAGAAAGTTGAACTTCCATCAGAAGGTGATGTTTTCAAAATTTTGCATAACATGCAACAGAATTGAAAACAGATCTAACATTTAGAATGTAAAATAATTACTTTTAGATAAAAACTAACTCTCAGATCTGAAGCACTTTTTACTTTCATTGCTTGCATTTCTTAAATAGTTGCAAGCGAGCAGTACTCCTCTTGTATTTTTTTGTATTCCAGAGGAAGAAAAGAAGTTCATAGTGGTGTAAGAAAGTTGTAACTAAAATAAATACCAAAAACAGAAAGATTTTTTATTTCAGATTTTAAGTCAACTACCTGCAAGTAATGGCATTTCAGACTGTCCTTATTTGTTCTTGTTTATTACACTGGTACCCTTTGTGGCTTCTTGTATTTTAGCAACTGGAACATAGACAGTAAAGCTAGCAACACAACAGAAGTTTAGGAAAGACAGACATACTTTGATTTTTAAAAAAACACCACAGAAATGAGCAAACAGCTCTACAAACAGTGGAACCAATGTGGTTTGGCTTCCCATGAATTTGTGTCTTACGGGGATTTGAAAAAATATATGTAGGTCCACAAGCTCACACCAAGATCTCTCTCTCCTACGTGGGAAGCCAGTTGAATGAAATTTGCTGAAACTTATTATCATCAAAATCTGTTTCTCAGCTGGTCCATCCCCAACACTGGGAATGACTGTCTGAAAAACAGGTAAAAGTTCTTCCCTAGGATAACAGGTCAATGAGAGAAGTATCGGACCTTTTACATAGATTCATTCAATTTTTACTAAGTGGCATTTAACTAAGAAAACAAACTCTCTTGATCTCTGAACCAGCTTCTAAATACTATAGCAGTGTTAAGTTTTGTGACTTCTTGTTATCTTTTTCATGCATTTAGGACAATCACTATAAGAAAAAAACCTTTATATGATATTAAAATAGATCCTCAGTCTGCAAATCCCGATATTTACCTACAAGGGGGGTTTAGTAAATTCAGAAATGGAAAATATTTGTTATAGAGATATAAAAGACAAATACACCACCTATGCCTCATCACCTGCACTAAGTGAGTTTTTTCTTACCTCTCCTAAAGAGATTTGGGAAATGGAAATTTCCAACGCTAGAGAAGTGGCAGAAAATAACGTATAAATTAAGAATGTCACAGGGTTGCACTCAGGAAGCTTAAGAGGTTATCTCTGGAAACACCTTCTCAAATGGAAAAATGGTGGTGGCAGCAATCATGGGAGATGAGGGAAAATCAGGCCTATCTAAAAACAATACGAACTCACCAAATCCCAAGAGGAAATTAGAGCAGGAATGGAGGAAGATCTCTGGCAGTAATGTTATGTATTTTTCTCATGTTGTTAAACCAAAGAGCAAGAGGGCACTGAGGGCACTGAGAAACCTTCTTAATTACCCTGTCGCTATCCACCCACTGGAGCTCAGACTAAGGGCTCCCACAGCGAGCCAGGAGTCAGGCAGCAACAAACCTGAAAGGGTTTTCAGGTACAGGCAGGCCACCAACAAACCCAGAGCAAAGGCTTTGCTTCTGAGAAACACCTGACAGAGGCAGAATCTCAAAAGAAATGTAAGAAATCCCATCACAGAGGTGCTGTCTGGGCCCTTCTCAAAAGCCAGAGGAGCCAAAAGAAAGGCTTCAGGCACAGACCTCTGCACTGCTGTTACACTGCATCACAAACATGAACCACCTCTCCTTGACACCCAATGCCTTCATGGCACAACCTTAAAGCATCATGCCTACCCCCTGAGATGATCATTTTCTTCCATTCTACTTGCACTACTCAGGGGTGGGATTTTTGTTTGTTTTGTTTCTTTGGGCTTTTTTTGAGTTTTTGTTTTGTTGTGGTTTTAAAATTTATTTTATTTTTTAACCCTGAGATTTCCCATATCGTTCTGGTATCTTGTAATATGAGACTGTTTAACTAATGAATGGATACCAGGAACATCCAGAATTTGAAAGCAGATTGGAAAATGCATTTCTATGTACTCTCCCTGGAAAACAAGGTACCAACACCCAACTGAAGTAGTTTGCTGCAGGCTTCCTATGGTCCTGGTACAACTAAAGTACTAGCAAAGGCCACAGGAAGAAAAGCATACACAGTAAAAATAAAATACTAAATCTTCATTGTTTTGGAGACTTCAAAGGACTTTTTCTGAATATGTAGGATTCTAATGTTGTCCTTTTGCAACCCCATATGCATGGTGATCTTTGGCCACATAGAAGATTTTAAAAGTACTGAAATACCAAGATGACCCTAGCAAGCATTTGAGAAAGGTACCTAACTGCACACAGAAACACATGGTGGTGACCTCGGTGTTTTTCAGATAAGCTCTCTGAAGCTCGACAACACACCACAAATGCCAAGCAAAGAAAAGCATGTGCAAAAGGCACATTACTCCTTAGGTAAACCTAGATTTAAGTAGCCCAATAATAAGACGGAGCTACAGTTATGGTCATTTAACCCACTTAGCTATTTTGGCTCGGTACACTTGTTACCTGGCTACCTGAGCCAGGACACTGTTGCCAATATCTGTTTCCTGCCTCTTGGGTCCTTCGTCAATCAGAGCTTCCTCTGGATTTGTGGGCTTGCCTTAGCCAAGGAGCCAGACAAGAGTTCGCTCTCTCTCTGCAGGGCTGTTTGCTGCTTTGTGCAGCAAGAGGCAACCGCAACCTGATGAACTGGAGGGTGGTGATGTCCTGCCTCATAAACCTGCACAAGTGAAGGTACAAGTTTTGCAGAAGAGTTACTTTTTACACTTCTACTTCATTCAGTGCCTTTTAATTTTGAAAAAAAATGGCACTTTTAAGCCTTATTTGATTAATTTTCTAGTTGAAAGTGTGAAAGAAGAGGGATTTAGACAAAAAGCAAAAAATCAGTTCTACAGCCAAGGCACTGGATATTGCACCAGAAAACAAAAGCCAGAAATACAATTTCACTGCTCAAACTGAAAGACAGATTCTAGACACAGCTTACATAAAGGCATGTGTCAAACAATATGCTTATTTTTTGCCTAAACACTGGCTCAGTGAATAAAATCTATGTTACTCTTTTATGTAAACAGTTGCTTGAAAAGCAGCAAAATAAAATACAGACAATATTAAGCTGAACATGAACTTTTGCCATCCCCATTCAGGTATCTGTGTAATTATAATCATTAACTCCATTAGCGTATACTGCAATGTACATAAAATGTGTTCACATTGCATTAGAGAACTTGGAGATATTTTAATGATAAGTTTACAATAAGAATTTACTTGTCTGGTGCACCTTTTGAGATTAACAGATGATGGGACGTTTGTTTTCCTTTAAGATATGTTTGCAAAATGTAATCAAAATGCACGTAAAATTTTATTTCAGGCATCAGTATAGCCTTTATTAGAAGTAGTTGAGCCTTTTATAACTAAGTTGAGTTGTTTGGTTTGGTTTTTTTTTCTGGCTAATTATTCACTTTAACCATTCTTTTCTCTTAAGGCAATGTTATTTCCAAGAAATGTCACTTTTCCACTTATCAAGGTTGTTTATATTCTACACAAATGTTATGCTCTCAAGCTTTCATTTTTGAAAATGTCAAAAAGTAAAGAGGATGAAGCTGTGCTTGTAAAAACAATCTTTATTAATAGAATGAGTCTCAAGGCATTTTAGGTTTCCCACAAGACATTTTACTGTCTATCATTTTAGAACTTTTTCCCACACATCATGTTCCTGATATAGTCTTTGGCAGGTTGTGAGATAATGAGCTGGCTGGAAAACGATAGCCTGCTTTCCTCATACTCATGGTACAGTTAAACATTAAGCACTTTTTGTACAAGGTAATTCACACAGCAGCTCACACAGAGAAAAGGTGACAGTTTCAGCTGAGGAAAGCTGAAGTCCTGAAGGATGCCAAAGACTTTGTGACAGTTTTACAGAGAAAACAAAGGAATCTTGAAAAAAATAATCAGCATTACTTGAAAATTCTACACTGACTTCATCCTGGTCTTGCTAAGAGAGACTTGAGAACATCTGACAGTTGAAGGACACACATACACAAACAGCAGAACAAATACTGTCTGTAGGTATATCAAGCCAGCCCTCAATAACAGAATGACCAAGGCTTCAAAGCATATCTGAGAACATTCCCATGTTTTCGAATCAGTAAGATAAATTTCCCAAATGTTTCATTAAGGAATCAATAGATGAACCAAATTTGATGGGAACTCTTGCACCTGCAGCCCAAGGAAGTTTCAAAAGCCAGAGACAGCAGCACAAACTTGCTGTTTGTATTTTGTAAGCTTTTATCTGTACAAATACACAAGAAGAAACAGGAGACTTTACTGACAGACAGCAATTGATTCATGGTTCTATTGCAAAACTCACCTCGTCATAACACTATCATAGTTAAACCCATGAATGTGAAAAAGACTTCAGTTAATAAAAATCAGAATTGATGTAAGGACAGAGCAAGCTTCTAAAGCTGTCTGGATCACAGATATCTAATGACACTTTTCATTTAGCCTTATGGTCAGCTATCTGCAAAAAGTATATTTAATGTTTCATAAACAGAGTTTAAAACAAAGTGCTTCTAATCAGATCTGACAGGAAAGGGAAAAATGCATACATAGAATGAGGTAAGTGTGATCTTGCCCAGCTGAAGAACAGGGAATGGCAGAGCTTCAGGCCATGAATCACACAGACACTAAACAGTAGAGAGCTACAGATAATTCTCAGGTAAACTTTGCATGAGCCACTACGTCATCCTTCTCTACCCTTCCTGCATTAATCATACCATTGGTAACCTGACGCAGCCCGAGAAGAATGTCTGATTTACAGGGAACAGAGCAATGCTAACAGAACAAACAATTTGGCAGATCAAAAAGGAAAGACCAACCTAAATTTCATTTTAGTTTGAACCACACCTAAAAGAACATGGAAACTAGGAAAAAGAAAAACTGAAAAAAGATGTCTTCCCACCATTAGATTACATACTTTGTTAAAAGTTCCTGATGAACCAGCTACTTAAGAGTACAAACATGAAGGATTTGCAAGAGTGCAGGGATAAAAACCAGCCCAAACATGTACCTAAACAAAGCAGAGTGTGGTAGGGAGAACCCCCAAATTTTCTTTTGAAGTTTTCACCACGGTTACGTAATTTCCATGTTAGTCTAGATGTTTTTAAACACCTTTTATAATGTACAGTTGTGAACCAAATGTACAATGAGTACAAAGTGTACTGTTAGGAAAGATTCATGTCTCAGCCAGGTATCTTGGTTATGCCACTAAATACAAAAAGGATAAGGGGAATCACCGGAGTAAGACAAAAATGGAAAATTTCAGAATTTCTTTTAAAAATTATTACTCAGTCTGAATTGATAGTAGTCACTTCAATAATAGTGGCTATAAACTACATTATTCTATATGGTTATTTCACCTTGAACATCCTGAAAAAGTAATGGTCACTTGAAGCAAAGGCACATCACTTCCATTCACTCTGAAGCAAATAAAAAACCCTGTAGGTTACTTTAAAAGCAGAATGAAATTATCTTAAGTTTCTTGAAATAAACAAAATTATCACCCAAAATATGCAAAAGTGTGCAGATAGTAGCAGCACCTGTGTTAAAACTTAAGTCCACAAAAGCCATTCAGTAACAATTCCAAGTAGAGCACCTACAGAAAATGTGTGCTTAAGTCTCTTTAAGTGTATGGCAAACCCACTAGTTATGATGGTATTTTGTTCAGTTTCTCATGGCTTCATCTGCTTCTAAGTCTTCCTAAGTAAACTGTCTATTTTCTTGATGTTTCTTTCCCACTGAACACTCCTTTTTCCTGCACTTTCCTCTTATTTTATCTCAGCAACAATCCTGTGAACTGCCAATTTCATTTCTTAGCTTCATGACTTTGAACCACAGGGTTGCAGGTCTACTTTCCATCTTAAAGCAAAGCTCTAGAAATTGAAATCTCCTTTGTCTTTGACCCTCTACAATAGGTGAAATGTGCCACCTCAGTTAAAACCAGCTAACCATTTTGTTCCTACTCATTATTAATGGCATTTTTTCACATTATTAAAAGTAGTGTACAAAATATGACCAACTTTATAGCTAAAATGGTAGCACAATATATCACAGTATTGGTAGTATGCAAAATAACAAAGGAAACGCACTTATCTTCTCACACCAGTTTGGAAAGCTTCTCCATCATGCCATGACAGTAGGCCTAAATCTCTTAATTAAAACTTAAAACAAGATGTTTTGAAGGTTTTCTAAACTTATGTAAATGGCATGTCCCTTTCCTGGCTTTTTGCTTTAAAGCCAACAGTGACTTGAGAAAAGCAAAAAAGTTTTTTGTCCCTGGTAGTTGTTCAATGTCATGCTCTGGAAAACACTTGATAACCCCAAATCTGAAATAGGCAGTAATCTGCCTTACAACTATTCCCTTTGTCATCAGTCTTTTTGAAGGTCAGGTAAAGACTATGCAGGCAACAGTGAAACAACTCTCAAAAGAGTGTCTACATTGATAAACAGGGTTTGCCAGAAAACAGTAGGTGTTTGTGCTTCATTCAGCAAAAGTGTTTAGGACAGTTTCACAACTTAGGTTTATTTTGGGAGGAGTGAGGATATCTGGCTTGTCTTTTTAAATTTAAGACTTAAAACCAAAGAAAAGATTTAGAGATACAATGCAAACAGCTTAATGAATATTCTGGAGTGTACATGAGCATCCTGGGGAAAACCTGCACTCAGATAAACAACAGATTCCATCTTCCCCTGCCCTGAGGAATATAAAACAGGCTCACAGTTTACACCTAATCTAATGGTGGCTTTCAAAAGAAACATATTTCAGACATATCTACCAAATATTCCTCTTCCCACTCTGCATCCAAAACTTTCTCTTGGAAACAAAAGGCCTCTTCCTTGACAAAGATTTCAAGGGTATCTTCCAAATCTGCCAGCAGCTTGCATTACATAGTATACCTAAAAATTTTAAACTGACCTTTGTCCCCTCTGAGAAAGCTGTCTGTTCCAAATGGCCCACACACACTCAATAGAAAGCCAAAGCTCACAGAGACTCCTTCAAATACATAAGGCATCTGTCCCATGGGGTGATTCTGTGTGTGCCTCTACGCACACACGAAAGGGTGAGAAGAGCTTTCTGCAGGGTTGAATATCCCACAGCACATATGTGGGTCCTTAGAGGCTTTTCCTATACCTTCCTCTGTGGCACTGCTTCCTTTGCCAGTCCAGGCTGCAGAAAGGCAAGGAGGAGGAACGCTCACAGCCCGCTAAGGCTGCACACCTACTGAAGTGAGACAGGAAGCTGCACTTTCCTAAAGGGAACATGCAGTGGAGCTTGCATGGTTATTACATACCCCATAAAAATGCACAGTTTTCTGGTAGTGGGAACTGAATTTGATGCCTTCTGCCAACTAAAAAATCTATCCCCACTGAAGAAAAACAAAATCAAAGAAACAAAACAGACAATGGCTACAGAGACTCCAGATGAATGTAATGACTATAACAAAAGGCAGCAGCAGTAGTGTGACAAGGGTTTACTAATGGGTAAAAAAACAAGCTCAAATGACTCAGACACAGAATCAAATCCCAGCAGGATTTCCTTAAATCTCCTTCAGAGACTGCAGGCCTCCACACTGTTTGTATTCAAGTTCTCTTGGGATCAGTAAAAAGTAGGCTCTATCTGGTCTTTCACCTCTCAATCAGAAGGACATCTTACCTAAACAGAGCAGTATCACTACTTGCTTTAGCAGAGCAGAAACAGGCTCAGAAAAATCAAATGGTAACCTTTGAAAGAAGGGCAGAGAGTCCAAGGAGAGCACAAACAACTCCTACCAAACTGCCACAGGTGAAATGCAAATAGTTTTCTTGGAGTGATTGTAAGAATTCTGTAGGAAAATGCTGGTCAAGAAAGTTTGTACAATTGCTACTCAAAGAGCACACAAACAGGCTGTAAGTGTGGAAAAAAGTGACAGCACTGGAGTGACTTAGATATTTTATTCCATTCGTTTAAGGAAGGCATGTCTAACCACCCTAAACTACAGCCTTGCTCTTTGGAAACACTACCTACCATTGCCACTATCAGGACCTTCATGCACCCTACAAATACTTTAATATTTCCTCTTAGTTATTAATGCATATGTAGATGTCATTCCAAATACGCAAGAGAGAGTAGGGTGTTGAGATTTTGAGCATTTCTATATTTCACAGGTAACTAGTCACAAAACTGACATTTAACTCATCCATGCCAGGCTCATATCTCAATAATATCTCAATTATCCACCTTAAAAAACTCAGTAGTACAAAGGTTAAAACATTAATTGAACAAAAATCTCAATTCCTTGGATTTTAAAAAAACCCCATCAAATCAATTCAGAAATCCTACTCTTTTCACTAACAAATCCACAGACTTTCAAACAGAGCTATCTAAGCAGTAAAACACTGAATTCCTTGATATTCTATATGCACCATAGAAGAGCCTTTGATGGGGACAGTCACAACAGCCAGGTTTTAGTTTCTTTCAGAACACCAAGACAAATGCCAAATTCTTCTATATGTTTGATGAGGAGGTAAATGCTTCAGCTGGATGTCTAAAGATGCAGGAGGAAGATCAGAATACACTGAAATCAAAAATGAACAGTCACAGATCTGGCAGAAGTGATGAACTGAACAGAAACAAAATCCACCACTTTTACTGGTCAAAACCAATCCAACTGAAGAAAAACAAACAAAAAGAAACTTAAATAGCACATTTTTTACATCACTGTTACAAGAAAACTTAATGAAGTTCCTTGTGGTAAATCTCCTTGAAAAGCCAAGGAGACAGATTGATGGACTGAAATAATTTTTCGTATCTTGCATTGCTAGATGATTTTTTAAGGTGAATATTTACACTGCATCTCACAATTTTTTTGGTTTTGTTTTAACTAACAATTAGTAATACTGGATTCTGGTTTTATCTCTCTCCTGTGTCTGAATCAGTAACTGTTCCGTAATTAGAAAAACTTTCTCCAAAGGTCAGCCCTTTTGACTTTAGACAATGAATTTCCTGTTTCACTACCAAAAATTCAGAATTTAAACAAGAAAGCCACTACAGACCCAAAATTTTGTGCCCATGGCATTTAAAAGCAAAGATAAGTAAAATGTAAGTGACAACAGAGGGCATCTGTAGTTTTAAAAACTTAAACATGCTTCTTTTGTTAAGAGGTGTTATTGCAGCCTTCCTGGTATTTGTTTACTTATTAAAATAGCCACTAGAAAAGTGATCAAAAGGCACATTTACCTGAAAAAGTTTGAGGAAGATTATCATGGAAATGCTTGACATTACCTGACATTGACATGGAGACAATTCATCACATCCAAAAACCAGTAGGAAATCAACATAGCCTAGTAGAACTTTAGAAATCTAAGGGTTCAAGAAAGACTTATCCAGAGCACACGAGCTAACCCAGACTAACTGGTGCCTTCTCCCTCTACTCTGTCATTACCCATCAGTAATAGATAGTTTAATACTAGAAATATATTACGCAGTTTTTCACTCTTGGCAAACAACTTCCAGAAACACCAGACAAATATAAAGTATAATTCAGTTTGAAACAACTGTGTATTTATATGAAATTAGTTGCTACCAGCAAATAATAAAAAAGAAATGCCTTCCTGCATCCAAATAACCACATTTTCTTTCTCTTCCTTTTCTGTTACATCCTTGGATCATCTGAAAACACAGATCATACTCATTTCATTCCTCAGCATGTGGCAGGGCTGAGTTCAGTTGCCCTCAGGTCTTCCCTCCAGTAGCCTATCTTTATCTCCTCATGTACCTCACCTGAGCTCTCTGGTCGCATCTCTATAAAAAAGCCCAACTTTTGCTATTATACCATTCAACATCCCCATGATCTCTTCCTGTGGGCTCCACTTCTCAAAGAGCCCTTCAAGATCAGTGATGCAGCTTCACAAACAGGTGAATTTCCAAAGATGAGATTGCTATATGAATTCTAGCAGCTAGAATTTGCTCACTCCCTACCAACGTAAATGAATATTTTTTTCAACTATAGAAGAAGATAGAAAAATAGTACAGAAGAAACAAGTTTTTAAATGAAACAAAGATCAGAGGCTAAATAGCAGTGCTTTATTTTAATACTCCTACAGGCACCTGCTAGACTTCATTCCAGTTTATTATTTATGTGCAACTTTTTGAACAGTAGAATCTTTACTGGATCTAGTCTCTTAATAAATTATTTTATAAAAATTTATTAAGCTAATGCCGAAATAAAGACTTCTGCATAAAAAAGAGATCTCTCAAGTAATATTTACTCATGCTTTTTTTAAAAATAATAATTTACTTTTGAATTTTATTGCAGGTTCATAATATAAGAGGCACAATTCTGGAGACAACTAAGAAGAAATTTAGGGAAAATATCCCTAACATCAGCAGAAGAGCTCTGAACTGGTAGGAATTATCTTCCTTTGCATGCTCTTATGTGGGTGCTACTGAAAAATATAAATAAAATACAAGCATATTTCTCATGTCTGAACTTTTCAGTACAATGAAAATAAAAGGAACTTGTACATATAGGACACTTCTTGCAGATAACTTGGTAGATTGGCTAATAAAAAACGTTAAATCTTTCAAAAGCCAATTCTTTTAAATTCTGAGGCAGAGAACACATTACGCGAAAACCAGATTTTGTTTTGCTTACTAAGGAACTCAGTTGATTAAATTAGTGAAAAGCTCATTAGGTATCAAATCAGTCTTTGAATATAAAGTAAATGGGAAAATCTATTGTAAGTGGATTTGTATTACTCCTTTACCACTTTTCCAAGTCAAATTTATCCCTTAATATAGTAAGCGAAACTATAAAAAAATATGTGAAGCCTCCATATGTTTAAAAAGTAGGTTCATATAGTCAGCAATATCATTATATTAATTATGTACAGTGGTTACCTCAACTGCTTTTGCCATTTGTACACCAGAGCAACAAGCAATGTTTTTTCTGGACTGAAATGACGTTTCTGTAAACGTACTCTGGAATTTCATTGTTTCATTTCAATTATTACGGATCTTACAGTAAGTGGCCCTGGGAGAAAGCACATTTCTGATGTCTTTGCATGAAACATGTACCTTCCTGAAACACTTCCTGTCTTGCACCTGTTTTTGGATACTATCACTGTTGTCTGACAAAAATGAGGTCAGCTAGAATTTGTAGGGATACAAATAGCAGTCCAGCATTTCTTTGAAACTCCACAAGCCTTTAACTCCTTAACTGCCACACCAAAACAGACATTGCAGTCTTGCAGGAAGAATAATGACTTTTCAGGGTGCTGAACAGTCTCAAAGGGCTTAATAGAAGAAAGTAAAAGACTGAGCTTTTCAGGCGAGCAAAAATGATCAAGATCACAAAGAGGGCATACAATGAGAACGTGAGAAGTGTTACCATCTTTGTGGCAGCCGGGCCAAAACAGAGATGGGGAAGGATGACAACATGATATATGCAGAAGAAAGAGATGTATTGTGCTTGAAAAACAGCAGAGAGAGACACCCAGGTTTACAATAGTCGGGTTTATCAGCATTCTCCCACAGCGACACACTTGGCTGATTCTCAGCAAATAAAACTGTCCATTTGCTCAGTAGGACCAATAAAGCTGCACTAAAATTGTATACGCAGCAAAGAGTACTCTGAATTTGCACATAATTTAGTTATAGGGTGAGACAAAAAACTTCCATCCCCAATACCCTCACAAAACTTCCTAATGTTTTAAAACTAGCTGTCTCAGGCCAGGCGTACTGTCAGAAACCTTTTAAATTCATTTATGAAGCAGCATTTACATAATCACTAGCATGAGCTCAGTGTATGAATGAATCTTTTAGTCACAGAAATTTGATTTGTATCAATCACGTCCATACTTCCATTAAACAAGCCAAAATCTGCACCCACGTTATATTGGCTGTGGGAGGGCAGCCAGAGCCACAATTATGCAGGCTAGTGGTACCTGGCATACAAGCTTTACTTGTATAAAAGTTAATGTGTTTAATTATTAATTTCCACTCCTGGCGTAAATTTACTTCCAATCAGTTTACAGAACTGCACTGGCCAGGGTTTCCATCTGAGTAGCTGTAAGATAATACAAACTTACCACATCACCAAACTCAGGTTTCTCTGCTTTATTGCTTTCCACGCGTTGTGTAAGAGCTATGGAGGAGACAAGAACAGCTCTAGGCCACACTACAATCTCTCCAACTCACGCACCAGGAAAGATTCTGAGAGAACAGCAACTAGAAGTGCAGAGTACGTTTAAAAAATGCGCAGCTATTGAGACTGGTGAGACACTCCAATCATGTAGCACAAATATCCAGATAAGACATGATATCCACAATTCTTACGTTCCTTTTTCACAATGTGTTCACAGGTCTTGCACACATCCTTCCCCTTTATGTACAGTGATCCTAGCCTGCATCTTCTTCCAGGAATACTGGGATGACTTTGTGATTTAAATCGTAATTTAGTTACAACATTAAGGTTGGCATCATTTTAAAAGACCAGCATTCCTCTCTAGGCTCCATACTGCTCACACTTTGCAGGGTTTTGGCAGCAAGTAACTTAGCTCATTTGTTATCAGACTGTAACACTTCAGAATGCATAACAGATCTAAGAAAGCATTTACAAACTCAGCTTGGGGGGAAAAAGGATTTAGAACCAAATCTTTCACAAAACTGATTCTGTGTTACAGAAGTCTCTGTATGCCTTTGGCAACTTCTGTTCCCACCTGAGGCGGGGCGTATCCACATGTAATGTGTGTTATACATGTATATGCAGGTCTGCAGGACAACAACCTCTGTGCTTCCTTCCAAATGACAACTTTTCAAGAAGCAGCTGCCACTGTGCACCTTATTGTGTACAGTAGCTCAAGCTAAAAGCTGCAAAGCAAGTCAACATACAAGAAATTAGCTCAGCAAACCAAGCAAAACACAAAGACAGAACGCAGAAGTAGGCAATCACTTCACCTAGCTCATGAATCAAATGAACAAATGCTCATGATGCAAATAACATTCAAATGAATGTTCCTGGTCCTATCACGACAATTCCTGATGAATTTAGTTATGATGATTAGAGTAAATATAAATTTACTGTTGATATACATTATTAAAAGATAAAATAGATGAAAACAATTAAATTATAATAGACAATAAGTATTTTGGGGTTTGAAACAATTGCAAAAGCGCACATGTTCCTGGAGACTCATACAACAACTCAAATTAGTTTGTCTTGGGCACATAACTGTCCAAATACACGTAATATATTCTTTAGGGACAAATTATCTTTGATGAAATGGGAAAAAAACTGCCCAGTCTTACAGGCAGTTTACATGATTAATTTTAGCTTTTGCTTACTGATGAATCATTGACTTTATCTTAGTCTAGCTTTAAGTGCCTATAATAGGCCTTTACATAAGCCTATTGTGAGGCTTATGCACAACTATCTTAATGTTACAGGGGAGAGAGGAGGAAGCGAGAAGACTTTGTGTGAAAGCCCAGTCTGAGAGACATAAAAGAAAATACAATAAAATAAACACTAAGAGCTCCAGCAGTTTCACCTGATACATGCAGGTTGATTTAAAATGTCCACAGTAGCCTTCAGCAAAGTATCACCTATCCTGAAACACTTGCCGTTTGAGGCATGTGAATGTTCACTGGTTCACTCAGTAGAACAAAAGTAGACAGGAGCAAGAAAGAAGCCTGAATCATTTTGCCGAAGCTAATAGGAAAGCAACCCCTGGCAATTTTGATGCAGGTTCTGCTCTGGAAATATAAGAACCAGGAATTATAAATAAGTTTTAAAAATTCACAAAGTCTTGTGAGGACTGCAAAGTAATTTCCACAGGAATGCAGGGGAAGTCTCATCCCTTGTGATACCTTAAACTAGATGGAACAAAATAGCGGAAAGTAACCCAAGGAAAAAACTAGTACTGGCAGGTAGACAGGCTATATGGAATACATCTTTTTCTCGCATCTCTGACTCTTATTAACATTTTTGTGGCTCTTGAGGCAGCAAGGTAGGAGCTTTGGTTTATACTCCATAAACAAAAATGAAAAGCTTCCCACAGTTCCATTTGGTAACTTCAGTTTAACATGCTCAAATACACACAGACTTCTGACAATGATTCAAGTTCCCACTCAAACATAAACCATGCCAAAAAACACCCAAGATTATTTCAACTAATAAACACTTGGGTAAAAAATATGTCAGATCAACTTGGTCTTTACATCAATTTAAAAGCCTCTTACCACAATCATTGCCTGAACCATAGTGTGCTGCAGGAAGCGCCTAAAGAAAAAGATGATTGATAACATTCTCACAGTGATCCCCTGACTGTCATCACTTCTGTGGTTGTACAAAGCTTAGGACCCTGCACTTGGAAAAGTGATTCTCCTGCATTGGGCTTGTGTTGTGACAATAATTTTAAGGATGTTAATGTCCTGACTCCTGAAGACAAGAATCTGGGACAAATACTGTACCAAAATTTAGTTCTTAAAACTAAATTGATAAAAGTCCTGTATCCTGTAATGGTGCACAGTTTCAAAGCCCTCTCAAAAAGCTGTCCTTTGATTTAACCTTCATAGACATCTCTTCACAAGAAATACAATACTTGAAAATACGTACACTGTTACCCCAACTTTATACAGACACTGTTCAGTAGCATATTAAGTCTTTGTAAAACTTTTGACATTTGAACTTCAGATTTTTCCAAATTCCATTTCAACTCCCCTACTAAGTTTGTATATGGAGTATTAAAAAGACAGCTGAAGCAAAAAATAAAAACAAAAAATTCAACATAAGAACACAACCAAAATACAAAGTAACTTATGATATGCTGGATTTATAGATCCTGAAATTGTGTTCTCCAAATGATTATTCTTTCCAAATTATCACAGTTACAGTAGTGCAGAAAGCATATCTTGTATGGTTAGTTCTTGCCCAAGAGGCCTTTCCAATCTAAGTAACATCTGTAATAGACTATTCTGATGAGCAATTAAAGAAAAGTAAGGAAAATTTCCACCAGAAAGATGAAAGGAATACATCCAAAACCAACATCAGGTAAAATATTGATAGGAATACCATCCCCAGTAGAAGTTACAGCAGCTAAAACCTGGTTTTCCTAACCAGGACTGAGGCACACTTGAGAGGCTATACTGAAGCGTACCTATTTCCATAAGAGCAAGCCTTTTCCTCCACAACTACCATTCTGAAGCCAACCATGGACAAATAAATATTACATTACTCAAAATACTTGAGACGAGTTCTTAGACAACCCAGTTCAACAGAAAACACATGAATCCAAACACAATGTCCTGTTTCCATCTGTATTTTCTCCTACAGAATGGTGACATGAGCTAAAATTTCATTCCCACCGAGAGATCTGTTGACTACTCATGGAAAGATGAATCACTATTCTCAATGGAAATAATGACTCGTGATACCAGTTAACTTCTGATGTATAAAGTATTGCATGGGCAAAGTTAGCTTGACTCCCTACAGTAAATAATTAGCAGATTGCTACAAAATTTATTTCACTACCTAACTTTCATAGGCACTGGAGAACTAATAGCCTAGAGTCTCACTTGTGCTACAGGAAAAATGCATCAGGAAAGCCAGAGGCTGATCTAGTTCAAAAACCTTTCTGACAGTGGCCAAAAGCAGATATCTGCACAAAGACAGCAATTAGAGTGATCCTTCTCCTAAGCATGCCCTCAGCTGTTACTTAAGGATTTAAGCTGCCTTCAGAACATCCTGCTAAACTACCACAACCAAACTGTTCCTGTGTGAATCTCCTCGCTGAATGTACTGGCACCTCTGGCCTCAGCTATATCCTGTGGCACTCACCTCAGGGGTTTAGCTATGTACTGTACAACAAAGTACTTTACTTTGCTTCAATTCTGTGGCAAACTGATCCACTGAGTGTTCACCATCATGATGCTATGAGCAAATAACTATTTCCCTTTACTTAATGTGTACTGCTCAGGATATCTGAGTCCTAAATCACATGCCTCTTACACATTTTGTTTCCCATTTGAGCAGTCTTGGTCTGCTTGTCCTAAGAGATAAAAGCATAGGTAGTCTGGTGCTACTTTACATTTCATGAAGATAGGGAATCAACTGCATCCAAAACCCAAAATACCTTTGTACAAAGGCATAATGATGCCTTCTGGTTTAGCTTACCTGATGTGTAAAAGCCCTCTGGTTCCTAAGCAGTTCTAAAGACTAAGCTGAAGTACTCCCAGAACAAATGACAAGGGATCTCCTACAAACCCTCTTTACTGAGTATCAGTTGCTAATAACTGCCTCAGAACTTCTTCCGAGAAATAGAAGTACAGGCTGATAAGCCATCTGTTTTCATAATTTTCCTACTACAATTCTGACACTAATTCGTCAGCAAAACAAACTCTGGAATGTAGCACTGAACAAGAAGTTCAAGATTTTTGAGAAGAAACACTGATTTCTTTGAGAAGGAAGAGTGCAAAACAGGGTAGGAAGGAGGCTTTCATATGTCAGAGCTTAGGTACTTAATGAACCAATCTGCTGCTACACCTCACGGAGAAAGCAAGACTTCTCCCAAGCAGGAATCCACTTTTGGAATTATGAAAGTGCCCTCTAAACACCAGTTCCATCCCTCTTCACTGCCTACAGCCAGGCAAGTTAGGTACACATGCAAAGCTAGTGTGAAAACCTACCTGCACAAACATTTATATTAAGAGATTTGATTCTGGACACAGTCAGCCTTTTCTTACAAGGTGTCATGGTCTCAGCCCTTACAATTCTCCCTCACAGTAGAGTGAGTTTGTATATGTGCATGACTAGACTTTTTTTAGAGACAGGTTAAAACAGGTTATATGTAAATACATAACAGCCTTATTTGTGCCCTGTAATAGGGCACAGTTATTCACAGCCTTCCAGATGCTCTGTCTAGTTCACTCTGCATGCATAGCTTCCCCAAGACAAAGATGACACTCCAACATTGGTGATACGGCCATTTCCCCAAAACTGTCACACATACTTCATCAAGGGCTTCTTTCCCTCCTTTCTGTCCTTCATCCTCCAGGCCACCCTGCAGTCCCCAGTGCCAAGGTCAGCAGTTGCAGAGATGCTCTGTGCGTCTCTGCACAGGGCACAGCAGCAAACGCGGAGGCAGCAGGCACGGGGAACACAGCAGAGACATGCGGGACCCCTCAGAGAAGCACTGGCAAACAACACTGCTCCAGCAGCTGGACAGTGGCCAAATGCTGCCTTTGCTGGACCAGCCAGGCCAGGGAGCAGATGATCAGAGCCCACGCCTAACCATGCAGCTGCAAATTCGACAAAGCTGTGCCTTACAAGTGTCGTACAAGCCCTTTGGGAAGGCAGCCTTAAATCTCCACAGGGTTACGTCTTGCACAGGTGGCCTGTATAGCTTCACACAATACTGGCCCTAATATTTTTTTCAAAGCTTGCTCACTGCATGTATTACTGTAGTGCTAAGTCTCCAAGCTATTTTTACAGGCCCTGAACAATAGTAATCATTTAGGATCAAGTTCTGCTTGCTAAACTGAATTGTATCTAGTCTAGATTCTTAAAGCCCCACATCTGTGACAAATTCTGTTGATCAGAAAACATAAAGGATATCAACCGGGATAACACAGGCTTAAAAGACATTTGATTGCAGTATCCCCTTAGCAACAACATCATTTTGAAAGGCACAATGCAGATGCAGTAAAATAAAGATGATCAGGTTTCTGAATGATCACTCTTGTGAATTACAGTGCATACGTTAAGAAATTGTATATATCATGTTGAACTAAAGCAAAACTAAATCTAGAATGTACATTTGCAAAAGGCTACTTTCATTTTATCCAAAAAAGACTGGATTTTACTTAACTCATAGAAGAGCAACTTATTCCAATTTAATTCAATTTCCTGAAACAAGAAGCACTACTATTAACTGCTGAAGATTTGCCTGTCACCACATACATTTTAAAGAAATCACTGATGTTGAAGAGATGGGTACGTTTCAGCTGTGCAACTCTAATTTGCACGAAGCTGAAACTATGACCTAAACAATCTCACTATGTAAATGCTCTGAGGATAAACCTACATGGTTTGTCTTAGGCTCATGCAAAAAAAGAAAATTATGGTGAATGGTATTCCTGACATCATTAAGGCTGGTGTTAAAAGCCACAATCTATGTCATATTTATCACACATACACATTTCTTCCATATTTTTTCCTTCAATTCTAACCCTAAAAACAAAACTGGACAGTCAGTTTTACTTCTCAATTATGATTATACCTTCCCTTCTCTTATCCCAGTAAATTCTATGGTTTGGTGCTTGTTACAGGGTTTTTTTGGTGGTGGTGGTTCTTTGGTGGGGGTTTTTTTGGTTCATGTGGGGGGTTTTTGTGTGTGTGGGTTTGTGGTTTTTTTTTTCCCGTTTTCTTCTTTTTTAAGGCTATATGGCAAGAAAATGACTAAACCTTAAATTAAACATCTTACTGTCTCTACATTTGTTTCCTTAATTAATAAATATGCTTGTGATAACAAGAGACCTTTAAAATGCTACCTTTTGAGACTGTCCAGACTATACTTAAAGGAAAATACATGCACTCAGAGCAATAAGAGTCTACAGAAGACAATCCCTAACCCTGTAATCCAATCTTGCACATGCAGCCCCACAGACTTTAATGGGCCTATCAGCTCAAAGAAAGCTTGCAGGATCCCACCATCTGCACCCTGATGTTTGCTGGGTATTCGGTATTAAATGATACAGAACAGATTCTCTGGCCTTTCATTTAAAAGCCTTACCTTTATTTTACCACTGGAAATTTACCTTAAATTTTGATGTCAGAGAAGTATTAGGATCTGTGATTATTCCTCAAACAGAACTACTTGCCCATACAGGAACAACTATTTATTCAAGGCTCTGGGTCATCTTAATCAAGGTAAATCCATTCTACTGTTAACACTTTTTAAATACTTACTCACTCAAACAGAATTTATTTGAACAGAGTGCTAAGAAAAATTCTCTTAGGGAAAGAATGTAAATACTATTAATGCATGGGAAGTACATGGATGCATAGGATCACTACATACACACCCCTGCTGTGCATTAAAATTGCTCCTTTACTCAGTAATCAAAATGAGGAAGCAGTATCCACTTTGGAATTTATCTTTTTTTTCATGCTAAGCAAATGTTCACAAACTTACATGTAAGAAGTTTGACCAGGCAGTATCTTTTCCATATATGTATATACTGTATCCATAGGAGAGATGTCTGTATGTTCAGATGATGAGGTACACAGGTACTGTCAGAAATGGCATTAACCCACCGGTTTAATGTATAACAAATTAGCAGTTTTTATGAGCAGAAGAGGCATGGTGCTCTCAGGAGCTAAATATTAGCTTCTGATAAAATAATTTTGGTGAAGTCTTGCTATGCAGCAAGCTAAGGAAGCTGTCTGTGCCTGCAGGATATGACTCATTGCTTCATTGAGAAGGATTTGCATGTTAAATGCAAACATTAGGAGTCACCTGTTCATGCCCTCCTCAACACACCTAAAAAACTGTAGATTTGTCCACAGTTGCCAGGAAAACACCAGTAGGAATGTAGTATAATTGCCACCAAGACCAAAAAAGCATCTTCAACGGCGCTGTCCTGGCAGATCACCCCATTTATGATAACTGCTGCTCATGGAGCAGTTCCTTCCCAGATGTTCTCATTGTAATTGCAGGGCTGATCACAAGCAGCAGAAAGGTCCCTGCTGTGTTCCTCGGGTTCCACCTTGCTTCTGCCTAGTCCCACACTGTTTGTCACTGGCCATCAGAGGCAGGTGCCTATTTCTTATTTTGCATAGAAAAGTGAGAGGATTGGAGATGTGAGAGAGATATTATTTTCATTAAACTCCTGGGAAAAATATTTCGGATATTTATCCAGATTTTTCTCTTGAATATTAAATATGGAGGATGTGAGCATGGGGAACAAGTTGAGGAATCTTCCATGGCCATGCATGTGTTGTTATTTTGTAGCTGCAGCTGGAAGAAGAAAATGCCAGAGCCAATTTTTTTCACAACTAAAGATTATCTCAGTCAGACAAAAAGATGTTAGCCTGTTGCTACACACTGACGTATTGTCATGAATGAGAAAGCAAGCAAGGAGAAAATAAAACAGTATCACACTAGTTTTGCATTACAGACTCCAAAGAAAACCTCAGTATTTCTCTGAAGTACCAAATCACAGAACGTAATGAAAAACAAAACTTTAGGATATACAAGGAAAATCTAGCCCACAGCTTAAAGAAAACCCTAGCACTTACAAGAAAGAAAACTGAATTATTTCATTTATGATCAGATAAACTAACAAAAGATTATTGTCCAATTTCTAGAGGGCAGAAGAATACAGTCATTGATGGTGATCGTATCAAAAATGTTTGGCTTAAAACAACCAACAAAAAAAACCCTAACCAACCAACTTGGAAAACCTATGTTTAGATACAAGCCTGAAGTACCACCTAGCACCCACAGATGTTTTGTGTCACCATGACAAAACTAGGAAAATGCTTAAAAAGAGAAATGCTATTCTCAACAGCTTCTAAGAGTTAAGAGCTCTCTGCTATCAGAGAATTGGTCTGAATGATAAAAGATGCAGCTCATGAAGTAAACAGACATAAGAAAGAGGTAAGAAAGAAAATCCAAGCCTTAAAGAATAAAAATCAATTTATTCTCCTGAAAGCTGTCTAATGGTGGGGAATTCCAGCTTAGGGAGAAGTTTACAAACTTTCAAAACTTACCTCATTTGTGTTCTATGTTGCTTTGATGTAAAAGGAGATAGAAAGAGATTTTTGGACAAATCAAACCAAAACCAAGCAAGCGAAAAAACAACCCCCAAAACAAAGAAACAAAAACAAAGAAACAAACAAACAAAGACATAAAATTTCTGTCATGTGAAAGCCATACCTGGACATTTCACTGAACTTAAAAGCCACAAAAGAAGATAAAATTCATAAAATGAAAAAATAATTAGGGGCATCTGTGGATTCCCCCACCTCCTCATTCTCCAAACAAGGCATCTCATCTCAGAGCAGGCTGCAAATGATCAAATCAATGGAATAATGATCTTGATTGTCTTAGCCAGCTCTCCATAGAAATGTGTTCACATACAGGCAACCGCGCAGCTTCCTCAGACATTAGTAACAACCTTTGATCTGTCTTTGAAGAAACTTCTCTCAGGATATTTAAAAGTCTGTGGTTTATTTTCATGTGTGGAGAAAAGCAACACTGAGGTGAACACTCCCACACAAATGCCTCAACAAATCTACACTTGTCAAAAATATCTTTGAAGAAAATTTATATATATGCACTTTGAAGATTAATATATATGCACTTTACTTTTATTCTGTAGTCCTCACTGTGGCCACTGCTGCCTATTTCATGACTCATGGATGTACGGCACTCCATGCAAACACCAAGCAGACAGAAAAACCATGAGTAAACTGGAAATGGAGATGGCTGCGAGAGTTAGGAAGATTGGGTCTCAGATACTCAGACCAATTAGTGTGGGGTATCAAATTCACTTACACTAGATAACATACCCCAGATAATCGTTGCTTACTAACCATACATTTTCATAGAAAACAAAAGCAAGATACTCCAAAATTTTGTGGACTTCTACTGCACTTTTGGTCTAAGTATCTTATAAAGGATACTTTGTATTTGCCGTGACCACCAAACACAAGAGCATTACATAGATACACACTTGGTACACAAATACTTAATTTCAGATGTCCTATGTGTGTGTATGGACAAACACACATGCGTACTGAAATACAAGAAATACCACTGGTTTCTTCCTCTTCTTTTGCCCACAGCTGTTATAGGTAATAACATCATAACACTGTATTTCTTCAGTTAGATTATTTTTAAAGAATTGTGATTACAGGCTGCTTTTCAAAGTGACCTCGTACTACATCACCAGCATATTGAAGGGCACGGAAGACGACTGTCACAAGCACTTTACCAGAGAAGATTTACCTGCCATCAGAAAGGCAGGACCTTATTACAGTAAACATAGTGGCCACTGAAATGGTACTGGTATGTGCAACTGTGTACGTGTAGGGAAAGTTGATCACTGAAGACGTAAAAATGGCACTGGGATGAGTAAACTTCTTTTGCCTTTTATTCTTACAGGCTTCTCTTAGTTATATTCACATTTTGCATGTTATTATTTTGAGAATATTTCTAAAATGAGGAGATCTGTCATGTTGCTAAAAAACATAGGAAGAAAATAATCAATTTACAGTGGTTAAATCCTGCTTAAATGATTATAACAGAACATTAAATATTCCCATTTTTTGCAGTAATAGGAAGTTTTGGAAGTGAAAGGGAATACTATAAAAATGAGAATTTTTTTTTTTTAACTTGTTATCCCGAAAGTCACCTTGAAATATTTACAGAATTATCACACAATGATGGCATTTTGGCTGCATCAGGTCTGCTGAGGACAGTAAAAGAAGTATGGGCAATAACCTAACCTATAGTCAGGAAGACAGAAACAGTTGCTTTTGTAGGTTCCCGTTTAGCAAAATCATGTTGAACCCAGGGAAAAAAGGGTCCATTTGCTCCTATGCAAACACATGGAAGAGTGCCTTGTGCAGTCAGAAAGCTTCCCTGGTTTTTAAACTCTGCCAGATCACGTACTTACACAAAACGAATGCCATTGCTGAGACAATATCTTCACATAGGTTCATATCGTGAACCTATAAATTCGTTTACTAAGTTTCTAGTAGAGAGGGGGAAAGAAAAAGCCAGAAACGTATGTTTTGACCTGGGAGGAACATGGATCTCACGTGAAAGAGGGAGAAATGAAATAGGAATGTATGAACTAGATCAGATTGATTACTTGTAAAACATAAAAGCCAGTTGCAAACAAACAAACAAAAAAACCTCAAACAAACCACTCAAAACAAAACAAAACACCTTCACTACTAAGTAGACAGTAGGTGTGTGATACCACACAGAAAATTCTGGCCTATCCTGAAACCCAAAACCTAGAAATTTTTGGTTTGAGTTTTTTCCTTCTGTAAAACAACAATATGCAAGATTGAAACCAAACAGATGGAGAGCCCCTTCTCAAGTCCTAAAATACCTCACTTTAGTTATTGCCTGTGGGATTTACAGTAACATGTTACACAGGCAAAAACCTATTTGTTTCACAAGTCTGGATACCCTTCATTACATGAATATTTCCATGACAGATGAATCTAGGAAGGGCCAACCAAAGTTCCCAGTGTGTTCTTCCCAAGGATAGCCTGAGCTTGTTTCTCTGCAGCAAGGAGGCTGCACATTTTATCCAATGCATAATCAGGGGTCCCAGCCTGAACCAATACCAATTCCAAGCAGGGCAGAGAGAGTGGAAAAGGTTCTGGCATCTCTACAGATTTCAGGGAAACTGATGCCTACAGAGAGCTGAGAGAGAGCCACAGTGAGGAAAAACTGAAATTATCAACTGAAATGCTGAATTGTCTAGCTACATAAATGTCTACAGTCCAGGTAGTTTCAAGATATTCAGGAAAAAGGATGACTTTAGACACACAGTTTATAAGATAGGAACATTTTTGTTTCATGTTGCACTATTTCATGGTTTTGTTTCAGATAATACTGTAATTACAGCATAATTATACATTGGAGCCAAAATTACAGCAGCTGAATAATAAATATTAAACCATATTTATAATAGTAATAAATATTAAATTCAATGGTAAATTAAATATTAATAAATATTAAACAACAAACACTATATTAAAGAATGTTAACTATTTCTTATGATCATATAAAGAGAAAATTCTATACTTGGAAAGTAAACTCATATAATTGAAATTGGAGCAGCTGAGTTTTATTTCAGTTTGCCAATAAAAATCTGTCATACAGATAGTACAAGATTCACCTTTTTTATTTTGTTTAGTAAGAGAAGCAGATAATACAGCACTGCAGAGTTTACCTTCTGAAACACTTAGATTTACCTGATGTTACAGTGACATTTCTTCACATGCACCAAAAATTTCTCTTGCAGTAATCCTTATAAATAATCCATGTTTTGGTGTCTAATTACAAAATAAGTATGAAACATTTTACTTTAAAAAGGAAGATAAAACAAATCTAAACCCAAGGAAGCATACGGAAAAAAAAATCCCCCTATTAATCTCAGAGGCAATTCAGTTAATTGCGTAAAATTCCCCTCAACCCTCTATTCCCAGCAGTAGAAAGCTAAAGATGTCCAGTATTTTACTTTTGATTCCTCCTCAATATTCTGAACCCATGAAAACATACAATTACACCATGTTGAAGCACATTGAAGCTACCAGGCACCTGCAACTTCAGAGTCCTTCTCTCACTACAATGAAACCCTTGGCCTCACATGAGGCTTTGTGGCAGGGGTAGACCTTCACTGAGAAGATAAATCACCTCAAGCAAGTCCACTGTGTCTAACTTATTTGCTATGGAAACTGTATACTTGTAATGTGATAAATATACTGTCATCTTCCAAGACTACCATCAACTTGGCAGAAACCTGGACCACAAACTAGGAGAGCTGAATTCCTGTGGAGGAGAGGAAAGAAGGATTTAGCAGTTGTTTCAAATTATTACCATAGAGAAGGAGAAAATCAGTCCATGTCTCAAAGTACTGATTTCTGAGCTGGAAGTTTTGTGGAATCCAAGGCCTTCATTTCAGATTTCAAGAGATACCCAGTTTTGCCAAAGAAATGTTCTGTCAAGGAGCCCAAAGTCTTGATTTTCTCATGGATCATCACAAAGAGGTGATGATCCAACCATCTTAAGAATCCTACTTAAAACAAAAATTGGTATCTCTGAACAGGAGTATACATTTCTAACCACATATTCCTAATGTGAAATTTTCAAATTTGTTCAAGGTGAACTGTGGAGGCCTGTGGGCTTGCTGCCACAGGTCAGAGAGGTAGAGCCCTTGTCCCTTTTGCCACTCCCTTTTTGCCACAACCTTTTTGCAAGGTTGCTAAGGAACACAGACGGGGATCCCATTTTTTAAGAAACTTACTAGAACTCATCTTCTCTGCCTATACACTGTTCCCGCATGATATTAAAAACATTGTTACCTGCATTCTTTTCCAGGCTGAGTGCATGCTAGGGGAGAGGCATTGGAAAAGACATTTTAAAACACTATCTGACACCTATTCCAAAGATGTAAGTCGGCCAAATTTGACCATTGAGCAATTAGCCAGAGAAGGTGAACTTCAAAAACCCTCAGACCAAATGAACACAATACCTGAACCTGCATTGCAGGATATATCCATTGCAGCAAAAACATCACTGCTTCTTACCCCTGATGACTCAATAGCCTCACAACATTTCTCTAACATAAAACAAGGAGTGGATGAGAGTTTTATTAAATTCGTGGACAGGTTAAAGGCAGCCCTGGAAAAACAAATAGAAAGTCCAGAGGGAAAAAAAAACTTTAGAGTAAACTTGCTATGGCAAATGCTAATAAACAATGTAAAGCTATCCTGAGGGCTTTACTCTTGCACACTGAACCCACCACAGAGCAGGTGGTGGAAAGCTACACACACCAAACATCTACTGAAAACACAGTTGCCCAAGCAGTTGCCAAGGGCATTGCAGAAGGAGTATCTAGTGCATTTGCAGTGGTGGCTTTGAAAAACAACACACGCTGTTTTAACTGCGGAAAATTTGGACACTTCATAAAAGACTGCCCAGAAAGGTCATCCATCCAGGACCATCCCACTGGCTACCTAAGGCCCCAGAGACAGCAACCGTACCAATGGCACCTGAGAACCGGCCAGCAGAGCACAGGACAACCCCACACAACCACATCAAACGCCAAGCCATCCCGTCCTGCCCCGCCTCCTGCCCCGAAGACTTGGATGCCAGCAGCACAATCCTCAACTGCAACTATGAGAAACAGGAGCTCTGCATCTCCAAGGTGATCCAACGGATTCAGATTGCTCCTGAGACATTTTAATCACTGGAAAACATCAAACCCTACACTGAGTCAGCAAACACCGCTCCCATGGACACAACAAAGCCCGAGACCGACAGACCACAACCAAAGGACCAGAGGACCACAGCATGGAAGCAGAGACGACACAAACCTCCAACATAGACACCGACCCATGGCCCCACAACCAGGACCTTGGATCAATAAGTCTAACACCTTTAGCACCTTCCCAAATCTTATCCCCTTTTTCCAAATCTTACCCCATTTTTCCCTCCACATTATTCCTCCCTCAGCCACGTATCCCCACACCCCTGTCACCTTGTTACCACTCCCTTTTTCCCAAGTTTTTTATTTAACACCCTCTCTCCCGGGTTTTTTATTTAATACCCTTCTTACCAAGTTTTTGTTTAGTTGTCGTGGTTTAGCTTGGCCCAGGTGTTTCTAGTGGGGGTGGGGGGGGCCACAAAGATGGCTCCTATGTGACGCTTCTCAAAGCCTTCACCATGTCCAGCTCTGAGATGATGGACATGCTGCTGGCCAAATCTGGGCCAGTTAGAGATGTTGGTTACGCCTCTGTGAAAAAACATATTTAAGAAGAAATCAAAACAATGGGTGCATGCACTTTTCCTTAGCCAGAGGACGGGGAGTAGGTGAGAGTATGTGAGGGAAAACAACATGGAGAGACCAAGGTCAGTGGAGAAGCAGGGGGAGGGGAAGCTCCAGGCGCCAGAGCTCTGCAGCCTCTGCAGGCTGTCGTGAGACCCATGGTGAAGCAGGGGGTACCCTTGCAGCCCATGGGGACCCACGGGAAATGCTGAGATCTACTCCCCCATGCCGGAGTGAGTGGATACCCTGAAAGTGGCCGTGGTCCAGAGGGAGTCCTAGTGGAGAAACAGGCCTTGACTTGCACCTTGAGACTGAACTGAGTGCCCCACATGGAGTGGGTGGGTGCCTGAGAGAGAGAGAGACAGAGAGTGGTCCAGCAGAAGTCCGGAAAACAGAAGAAGCCTTGCTCCTGAGATGAAAACGGCCTGGCTCAGAGGTCTATACCCTGTGGAAGAGGGACCCCAGGCCATAGCAGTTTTGGGGAGACTGCTTGCAGATGTGGGGACCAGCGTCACTGCAGCAGTGTCGGGTGGGCTGCCGACAGTGAGACCCATGGCTGCGCAGAGGAAAAGAACCTCTCCCCAGGGCAGGGGAAGAAGATCTGGGTGATGAACTGACCTACCCCACTCCTCATACCTTGCTCCCTTGTGCAGCTGCTGGGAAGGAGGGAGGGGAGTGAGTGTTGAAACAGTGGCCTTGAAGGGTTTATTTTACTTCTCATTTACTCCTCTGACTCTGTTAGTAATAAATCAGATCATTTTGCAACCTAAGTTAGTCCTGTTTTGCCTATTTTAAGTGCATCTTCTCCCAGGTTTCCTTATCTCAACTCATGAGCCCTGGGTGTGGGTGTGTTAATTTGGGGGTACCTGGCATTTGGCCAGGCTCAAACCATGACATAATAAAGAAGGGGGGATACCATCAGGAAGGAAAGAAAAGATCCCCCTGAAATTGCAACCTCCTTAATGACTTTGAGCCCCAACAGAGACACCTGTCAAAACCACACTCTACCATGAAGCCCAACACCTTTCACGCCACCATCCTCTGGATGCTCCTGGTACCACTGCTAGTGGATGCTTGGGACTTGACCACCTACAGTCAAAGCGTCCACACTAACATCCAGAAAATGACTAGTTGGGACACTGGAAACTTAAGGGATGGGTTGCATCCCTTTTTGAAGATTATTATATGGATGCTTTTGACTGTTTTTGTTGTTTTATATGTGTTTGGTTGCTTAAAACGTTTAAAGCCCCTGGGGGAAGCCCTATTATTTAATAAAGAAGGGGGAGTTGTGTAGGCCTCTGGGCTTGCTGCTCCAGGTCAGAGAGGCAGAGCCCTTGTTCCTTTTGCCACTCCCTCGGATCTTCCCTATTGGTTCTCATAATCCTAACCTCGCCTATGAACTGCCCCTATGCCTTCAGACCATTGGATCCCTGATGTTCTCTCTGCTCCCACCAACCCCATATAAAATCCTAGACCTCTTCCTTGTGCTCTCTCTTCTACTCATCTCCTCACATGCATGGCTGGAATAAACTTCTCCTGTGGACCCTTCTCACTTCGCTGCCAACGACCATGTTATCAGCTATCTGGTGTGTGCTTGTGAGTGTGTTATATGTGGCAACCTTGCCGAGTGACTTTGTTGCTGAGACATTCCTAGAAGGTTGCAGCACTTACTATCGCACGCTGCAACAGTGAACAGCTTACGCTTTCATGCTGTGCACTGTGAATGTGTGTGCTTTTAACAGCCAAATATGTGAGCAAACACCACCGAAGACTTAGTAGGAGATGAGCTGAGATCACTTAATCCACAGAACAGGCTTAATTTGAGCTCAGAGCCACAAAACCAACAACTAGTCACATGGCACAGGTTTTTTTCTCTAGTTTTCTCCTGGCACACAACCCAATGGGGCGTCTGTGTATGTTTATCTATATCCATATCTATATCAATATATCTGTAGTTTGAGACATTACAAGAATGAAGAATGGATCACAAATTCACACACCAATAATGAAATGACAGACAACAGACACAGATATATTCTTCAAAAGGACTTGGTCAAAGCCTCCCACACAGACTCAGCCTTCTAAAGGTGACTGTAAGCCTGCACATATGCAAAATGGACCTGGGAATATCTTAGCCACCACACTCACTCAAGGGGGAGGAGGAGGCAAGAGATGGTAGATATTTCACAGTACCTTTACTGTGAGCAGAGTACCATGACAACTCTAACACAGTTCAAAAGGCATTTTACTGTCTCAGAAGAAGCTCCCTGTAGCCAAGGGATGAGGAATCTGGATTGTGGTCAGATCAACATAAATCACAACCAGCACAAAAATGACGTCCAGTTCTCACCCATGCACTTTTCCTGTCTGGGAGTGTTCACATCCTTGGCTGAATCCAGACCTTCTTCCCATTTGAGTAATTGTTGTTCTTGCAGGATCCCCAAGGGCTTCAAAGACCAGAATTTGACAAGATCCTGTGAGAGGGGAAACAGACTGCTAATTTATTTTCTTTCTGCTGCTTGACTTGCTGCAACTCTGCATGCCAACACATGCATCAGGAGACACAGGAAAGCACTCTTGCATCAGTCTTCACAGAAAAATGGCTTAATCTTGCTGTTTCCCTGCCAGGATGGAAACACTTACTTATCCCAGATTCCCTGAGTGAAGAATCTGTTAAAGGAGTCTCTTTTCCCTTACTGACTAGCCTATGCACCAAAACAACACAGAGCCTACCGAGAATGAGAGCAAAGCTCAAATGAGATAGGCGCTCATGGTACACACCATCCCTCTGGATAGAAGCCACTGCAAATGGTTTTCAGGAAAACACTAAAGCAGTCTACCCAAAAGGAAGGGCTGTTATCTTTGAAAGTGGGGCAAATCTACCACAAAGCAATGTATTTCCACTTTGGGAGAGAATGAAAGTCCTAAGCACATTCTGTCAGAAGGCACCAGTTCCAGGAAAGGCTCAGTGATGCTGGGAAATGACCAGATGCTGGGTTTCTAATTATTAAAAAGACTTTTTCATGTTCTACCTCAGTTCAGCAAGTGCATTTGCTGGCCTGGAGGCCACACCAGGACTATAGAAGAAGAACAAGACAAACCTTCTGTAGGATGTGATGCGACCTAGCCAAAAGCACCTTCCCATGTCTGGACATTATCCAGCACACAGCCACACTAGGAGAACAGGGACAGGAGCTTAATTTCTCCCTAGCCATCTATGTGTGGCACTAAGCTGAACATGATGCTTCAAAGTAGCTTTTGCTACACAAGGAAGGGAAAAAAATAGCCTGTAGACCTGTAGCGACTAAGGTGGGACCCCTTTTTTTTCTTGCCCCAATCCACAGTCATAGTGATGGGCGGAGGATTGCAGACCTTTTTCCGAAAGAGATCATATGCTTTGCACTCTACCATTACATTGGTATGCCAAGAACCAGATATCAACTCCTTTTAAAAGTCAATCTGTTGGTAGGAGCCCTATCAATTTCAGCAAATCAAAAGCATTGCCCGTTAAGGGATGTTAAAAACCAGAGAGACATAATTCCCTGCTTAGTCATGGATTTTTGGAAGAAGCAGCAAGTTCTTAACAATTCAAAGTCATTACCCTTGGATTAAGGGAATATGTGGTCCTGGGAGGGGTTTTGTTAGCTCATAAGTCAATCACTGACTAAAAAGGAAAACACTAAAGGGGAAAATAAATAACAAAATGTCTCTTAAAACTCTAAGATGAAGCCATCTCTGAAGGATATTTCAGTGCTTCCCACAAAAGTGCAGGAATTTCTGAACCACGTGCTCATTCACTGCTGCCAAAGAGACAAATGCAATTTCATGTCATTCAAAATATGATTGAGAACGTGGAGACCAAGTTAACATCATAGAAACATTTGGTCATTTATTCATCTGGCTCTTAAGGAAAGGATATTTTGACCCTTCAGATCATCACCAAGAAGAGGAAAATACCTCCTTTATATACAAAAGGACAGCATATAGTTCAGAGATGAGAAAGGTCTTTGAAAAACAGAACAGAAAACAAACTATAAAAGCACAAGAACATGAACACCAAGAATAGATTCCAACTTTGCTGAGTATGTTACTTGCAATTGTTTGATTTACCAGAGTGTCTCAAAGTAACCCTGTCGTGGTTTGAGCCTGGCCAAATGCCAGGTACCCACAAATTAACACATCCACACTCAGGGCTCATAAGGAAACCTGGGAGAAGACGCAGTCAAATGGGCAAAACAGAACTAAACTTGAAAAAGTTGCAAAGTGATCTAATTTATTGCTAACAGAGTCAGAGGAGTAAATGAGAAATAAAATAAACCTTTCAAAGACACTGTTTCTCCACTCACTCCCCTCCCTCCCTCCCAGCAGCTGCACAAGGGAACAAGG
>VZRN01001155.1:120847-137012 GCA_013397935.1 Dasyornis broadbenti
TCAAGGCCTGTTTCTCCACTAGGACTCCCTCTGGACCACAGCCTCCTCCACGCATCCACTCACTCCGGCATGGGGGAGTAGATCTCAGCATTTCCTGTGGGTCCCCATGGGCTGCAAGGGTACCCCCTGCTTCACCATGGGTCTCACGACAGCCTGCAGAGGCTGCAGAGCTCTGGCGCCTGGAGCTTCCCCTCCCCCTGCTTCTCCACTGACCTTGGTCTCTCCATGTTGTTTTCCCTCACATACTCTCACCTACTCCTCCTCCTCTGGCTCAAAGGAAGTGCGTGCACCCATTGTTTTGATTTCTTCTTAAATATGTTTCTTCACAGAGGCGTAACCAACATCTCTAACTGGCCCAGATTTGGCCAGCAGCATGTCCATCATCTCAGAGCTGGACATGGTGAAGGCTTTGAGAAGCGTCACATAGGAGCCATCTTTGTGCCTCCCCCCTCCCCGAAAAAACTGGGCCAAGATAAACCAGCACACACCCAATCCTCTTAATCTGGACCCAGCCTACCAAGCTGAACAGAATGTGATGAACCTGGGAACCATCACATTGTGACTTCAAGTAATATACCAGTGCAAAGCCTTCTGTAAAACAGGCATCTCGTAATGTGAAGGAAAGCACAATAATGCAGAACACAGATCTTGTGCTATTCCATTAGCTCCATTATGGAAAACTAATCTCTATTAAGTACCCACAGCATAGTGGTCTATGATTTCAGGAGACATGACTTCATGATCTGGATGCTCCCTTTCAATCTCCTTTTATTTTTGATGCAAGCAATGATACGTAATGCATCATATGAGAATGCTGACAAGTATCTTTGTTTACATAGCTACAATCCCTGCTGTTTAGTAATTGATCTAGAACAGATGAAAGATCACAAGTCCAAGGTGCATAAACACAATCAAATTGTTTTTAGCAGTTATTGTTCACTACTTTTCTAAGGCATTTTATACTGTCATCCTTCTTGGTAGTACAGAGAAGTGCTTAAATTAGCTTCTATAAAGAAGTTTGCCACAAGATGCAAGAGTCACTCCTCCAGGAGGAATCACAGAGCCTCTGTGAACTACAAACTCTGTTACAAGAAGAAACATTTCTTCCTTACCTCTCTTTTGCAAGACAGCTTTCTTGTGCACAGACTCTGTCATTACAGAATGTAAGTGAAAACAGGTTGAGACAGATATGCAAAGAGGAAAATTTTAAGCTCATTAGTCTAATCTTGAGAACCTGGGCTTGCTGTTTTGGGTGCATGAACAACTGATACTCACAAATTCTGCATCTATTAACATTTTTACCTTGTAGAAAAAAAAACCCAACAAAATAAAACATTGCTCTTCATTAACCTTTGAGAACATGGAAAGAGTTGCTCAAAACAGCAAATTACCCAATGTACCAAAACACACAGGTGGAAAATTTCGAATGACACTACTTGTCTTGAATGTCTCATTACAGTCATTCCAGGGTCTGATAGCAGAAAACCAGCACCCTCTGGAATAGAATGGGCATTTTTTCAGTTTTCTGACAAAGTGCAAGGGCATGAGAGTAGCTAATGTTTTGTCCAAAATGTCAGGTGCACTTTGAAGGTGAGTCCCTTAGATGGTGGCACATCTAGGGAGTCTGACAGTTGGAAAGTGGTGAGGAGTTTCAGGGGAGGTGGATGGGATGCTTGTTTCTGTCCATTTCTGAGGTCCATTTCTGTCCACTTTGCTTGCTACAGCAGCAGTTACACTGTTCATCTGAGATTTTAAATTGCCCTTCTGTTACTCATACCTACTCCTCTGACAACCACATTAGCACTAAAATCCACCTGTAGACAGACAACACTACAAATAATAATGCCTCCCAGTGTACAGGTAGTAAGAAAGTTTAAATAAATCAACCGAGAAAGACTATGTTAATAAAGCAGGCAACTAATACCAGAGTGCTTGTGCCTCTCATCAGCTGCATTCAAGTACTATTAAAAAAAATGTACATTTAGTGTGTCACTCCAACCTCTAATAATTCACATTAATTGCTTAATTTGATAAATATTTGCATTAGATTCAATAGTAGGCACTGGCATTCAGGAATGTCAGAACAGAATACAGGTAAAGTGTACGTAAGAACTCTCAACAAGAAAAGGAGAAAACTCCATTCTGGGAGCCTGCAAAGATGGCCATCTCCATAGGAACATAGCCTGTCTGGCAAGTCAGCTGGCCTTCACAGGGACCACATGCCTTTTGTCAGTGCCATAAGGACCTGATTAGGAAGTGGAACACCAAGGGAGTCACGGGTAACTCTCTGCAGATATGAAAACTGGCTGGCATGTGGCTTTGAAGCCAACAGCATGCATACAGTGCAAGAGTAAATGCAGGGGAGGATGTCCTTCTTGGACTGTTTTTCCAAGTTCAGGATTTCCAGGTGCACCTAATTACAAAAGCTTGAAAAGGTATGAAACTTCTTTATATGCTGGTTTCTCTTTTTTCCCACAAGAAATGTCATATTGACATTTGTTGTCACCAAGTTTGACAGTAGTTTGATGTCAGCCAAGGCCACTGCTGTAACTGGCATGCATGAGGGGGAAAACACAAGGATTTCTTGGACTATTTATGCATTTCATAGTCTCCTATGCCTGTGGTGTCAAAGCCAATAGACAAGCTCAGAGTACACTCAGGTTATCTGATTTAACTCATGACTCTTGCATTTGATCTTATAAGCATGAGCCTTTAACTGCACACAAAAGCCAAGCAGGCATTCAGCATCTTACACTCAAAGGAAACCAACAGCCTTCCTCCCAACTAATCTGTAAGCAAGGTGCAAAAGGTGAGTATCCTAATAAGCAGACCACAGTGAATAAAGAGAATCTACATTTGACTGAAAGACCAGGATGAACACCAACTTAAACTAATCATCACCAGCTAACATTGCTGCCAGCCTGCTATGAAAAACTTTTGGTTTCCTACATGCACTATAATTAGCTCCCATCCTAACCTGACACTGTTGATGCTTCACAAAACAGTTTTCAGTGAAGACTGCCATGCAAATCTGACACAGGTTTTTTGATACCTGAAGAAACAAGTTTTTCTTAATAAATACAAACTATTACGTGTGTTTCAAATCAGACTAGAAGAGACTTCAGCATTATAGAAAATGTCACTTGCTTTTTTTGTAATGTTTTTGATAAATTTACCCCACTCTCACTCATCATCCATTACAAACCAGAAGGTACTTCCACCTCCTCTGTTCTTGCTGAAAAACAACAAAAGGAAGCGTTCTTAGCATTCAGTGGAAAGTTACCACAGTTAAGGAGTGCAGTCACAGAATTTAAGATTTAGAGTCAGAATCTGGTAGAAGAGAGTGGGGGAGGAGGCTCTGAAAGAATTTTATCAGCTGCAGAATTGTGAGGCCAAAAAGCAGCCAAGAAATCATCTAATGCCTATCATTGACCATAGTGATTTTCTGGATTTTTCAGCAAATAGCTTGTCAGTTTAATAAGAAAAACGGTGCCTTATTTGTATTTGAAACATGTTGAATTTCACCTTGAATCACATGATTGGGCTATTGTTTACTAAATGGTATCCGTGAGCACAATTTTCCTGCACAGGTGGAGTATAATCCATTCATTCCTTAATCTGAGTGGCGATAACCAAAACACGAGTTCCTGAGGTTAATCAATATTTACACAGCATTAGTCATTTATCTGCAAAGGCATTAGAGCATGTTTCCTTAACAGTGGCAGTTCAAAGAGGCCTAGTTAGGATAAGTCTCCCTTTTATCAGGTATTAACCCCTCTAGAGTGCTGGGCTCTAGCACTGAAGAAGTAGGAAGATTTTATACTACATGGTTTCAAGAGGTGGACAAGTCGTGATCCACAAGGTAGTTTGGTTTTGGCGGTGGTGATGTTGGGGAGGCAGGATTTACAGTGCTGCTCACTCCTGGGAGTCTGGATGTGCTTGCTAGGCCCTACATTTTGCCAAACATGGATACTGCAACTGCATAGCTCGCACTAGTGGAGGACTGGTTTTGTGCTCTCCCTTGGAAAGACAAAAAACCCAGAACACATTAGGGGCTGGGACACAATTAAAGTGGAACAGAAAGATTTTCCCAGTGAAAAGCTTCTGAATCTAAATTTGCCTCATCATAATAAGTATATACCTCAAAGGTGCGATAGTCCTTGTCTCTCAAACGGGAAATGATGTTTGCAGTGATGCACCCAGCACTATTGCTAAAGATGCTGCCCTTCGAAATATCAACGAGGGAATTGTTACAATGGCATAAGACCAGTGAAGACTCCACATCCAGTAAGGATCGCAGCCCAGTCCTGTTGGTTTACACAAAATTGTCAGCTTTTGTCAAATGACAAACAGCCTTGTGTGGGAGGGAAAATTACCCACCATCCATTATACTAATAGCTTTATAGTCTCTGTTAGCTAAAACGAATACTTTTCTCCCCAATTTCCTTCCGCTTCAGAGATATAAACCATGCATTCCAGAAGTAACAGCACCAAAAGCCCAACCAGACCAAAGCTGAGCCAGCCAAAGCTGAAAGACCACCACAAAGAAGAGACTGGTTACAATGGGAATGCACAAACACAGCAGAAAGAGAAGGACGATGCAGCCCAAGCCATTACCATCCTGAGAAGCCCAAAGGCAGACAAAAACTACAAAAGTTCTGTCAAGAAAAGGGAGGACCTCTCTCGTGATGACTTGCTATTTCTTCTTAGCGTCCTCGAGGGTGAATTACAGGTAATGTATTGTCCTATTTTATATTCCAAATTAAAAGACACTCCAGCCCCCACCCCCAATTTCCCCATCCACCACAAACACGTGCTGCTTTTATGTTAAGGAAACGCCTTACCTAGTCTGATACAGGACAAATATGAACTGCTAAGTACAAAAATACCCCAAAATTATAGCTATTATAGCTATCAGACAGGAAATGTGATCTTTATTCCACAAGTAACTCTCAAAGCAGAGAACTCACAAAGCTTTCTAGTTGTGCTGCTCCATTCTAAGTATTCTGAATACAAAATATTTGTCACTGTAAAGCTGATATGGAAAACATATTACAGACCTTTAAGATCTTCTACCTAATTATTTCTTAACCCCTCTCTACTATGAAGTAATGAGCTTTACTCCCTATGAAATAGTATGTGCCAGTTCACAAGAAGTAACTCGATCAACAATATTCTAACACCTTTTGCTAGAAAAATCAAAATAGCCATTTTATTTCCCATAATATGAAGCAAAAGTGTTACATGCCACTCAGCTCACAAATTACTGGATTTTGAAGAGTGAGCATTTTTCTACCTAGAAAAGGAACCATCTGTCAAGTGGCAAATGATGCCTAACCTGGTCAAACGTAATTTCAGGAAGAGAGAACCAGATTTCCAGTGAGCAGGAAAATATTTCTGTGGCAGGCTTATTGCACAGAAGAAGTGACTTAAAAACTGCTCACAGGCAGAGGAAAAAGCAAATTGGCCAAAGCAGCCTAGTAGGTGTAGCACATAGTTTCAGAGTTTATTACCCACACAGTACTTGGGTAGTTCTGTTCTTAATATATGAGTATATGTTCATGTAATAATATAGATATGCTTAACAGAACACACATGGGATATGAATATTTAATAGCTGCACCAATCTTTGACGGCAGATCCAAGGCAAACTTATACAGATTCTTTTATTATGCAAACAGTACACTTTCCATGTTTGCAAAACATTTCTCTCCTGCCCATTTGGCCTTTCTTAATTTAGGCTAAAATTCAGATGTCACACACTCTTCCAAAACAGTTCTCGCTTCCTCTCAATAAAAAAGAGGTCTTAAAATATTTATTTATATATTTATTTATATTAGACATTCACTCTTCATTATACTTGCATCATATAAATATATAAGTGTATATATATACACACACACTTCAATTATTAAGATTTAAAACTGTGATAGAGTGAAATGAGAAACTGGAAAATAATGAGCCTGACATGAACATTTTAAATCATGTCTGAAATTCCAAAGAAGCAGCATTATGAATGAAAAAGATGAAAAGTAATTTTTTTATCCCTTATTTTCCACCTCCTGTAATGCCAGGTCAAATCACTGAAGATCAGCTGTGAATGCAACCATAATTAAGTTTCTAATTTAGATGTCATTCCTTTCCAAATTCTAGAACATTCAAGATGCACAAAGATCACTCTTCTATTTTTTTCTGCTATGTTAAGGATAAGAAATAGACTATTTCATATTTTAAAATTTGTTTAAACAGTCATAAATAGGGATACAGAAGTCTTCCAGTCAAAAGCAGTCAGACTGACAATATTACCCCTCCCCTGATACATTCTTCTTTCTGATTTCCTTCCTTCCTATTCTATCCTTCTAGGATTAGGACACACTTATTTTTAACAGAGATCATTGCAGACAATGGATGTTTCAGACAGTTCATGTAGTTACGTTCACTGCAGTGGAGGCATGGGGCAACCTCCATCACTAGATGCAGAGGTGGGGGGGGGAAAACCCAGATGGACACATCTCTAGTGGGTTTAAACTACAGAATCCATCTGCACCCAAAACAGACAGAATGTACAACACTTTCAGGCTTCAAAAAACATCTTACTATCCTGCACTAATAATTTAAAGTCAATTTCTAATACTAAAGTCAAACTAATTTCAACAATTCTAATTTCTAAAGTCAAACTCTGCCCTGGAATTTTGTTTCATGAATGCTACACACTAGTCCAGAAACAGCAATGTGATCCAATCATTAAAGAAGTATTCAAGCGTTGATGAAGGGTCTGAAGATCTTGGAGTTTATGTTGAACTAATAAAATACAAAGATCAGTACTTCCCTCATGCTTTTCAATTGTCTTCACATTACTGACTGTTTTGGAATACTTTACATACACAGCATTATTTTAAAACTTTTTCAGTTTTCTTAGAATCCAAAGCAGAAAGCTAACCGGTAAATACATATATACAGCTTAACAAGATAAAGCCTTACTTTGTCTTTCTGCAGGCTCAAGATGAAGTTATAGGAGTACTTAAGGCTGAAAAAATTGACTTAGATTTGCTTGAAGCACAATATGGCTTTGTTACTCCAAAGAAGGTGTTAGAGGCACTCCAGCGAGATGCTATTCAAACAAAGGTTAAGCAATGGCAAGAAGATATCTATGAAAAGCCTATGGGAGAGGTAAGAATAAGAAATTGATATTTAATAATAGTTCCCACCAAATACAACAGAAAATCTCAACTCACTTCTGGGGAAGAACGCAAATGAGCTCCAAATCTGGAATGGAACTGAGTTTAAGTGAGAGCAGAACAAAGTCCAGGGTTCAGCTAGGGCCTGAATCTAATGATCCTCACTTATACTGCAGACTGGGGGCTTAAGACATTGACAGGCATGATTTTGTCTAACTCAAACCACCTCCTTTTTCTTCTTCCCTTTCTGTTACCCATATTCCCAGTCCATACAAGCAGAAGCCTCCCCAGTCCCCACTTGGCTCATGAAGGCCCATCTTACCAGTGGCTGGCAAGGGCTCATCCAGCAGGAATGACACAGATGTCCACCTCTGCACATCCCCGCTCCCATTAATTTGGGGACAGTCAAGGGCATACCTGCTTGGTCTGCATAGTAACTGCAATGAGCTGGCATTAGAAACTTCATCCAGGCAGAAATCTAATATTCTTACATTATACCTATATAACCTTTCATTTAATTACACTGCAGCAGCAGCTGCCATTCTTTCTGAACAATGTTATCTGACTCATTTCTGCCCTGCAACACAAATCACTAGATATTAAAACACCTTCATATCAGAATGTGTTTTCTTATCCCAGGTAGTTGTCTCCAATTCAGATAAATGTTTTTTAATATACTGTTCAGTACAGATAAACATCACAAAATAAAAGCAGAAATTATGAATAAAATTCTCCTACCATGTGTTTTCCAAGTTTTCTGAACAGAAATGTACCTAAGGACACAGAGATCATTCCAGACAAAATTATGTCAGGCAAAAGGTCAACTCTCATTTCAGAAGCTCAAAGGTTAAAATCTCTGTATATAATATGAAACAGATAAAGTTCATCTGTGAAGGTTAATTTATTTTAGAACATTATGGTATTATGTCACAGAAACTTTGAGTACAAATGAGCAGAAGTCCCTAACAGTTTGAAAACATAAGCGCAGTCTGTTACTTTACATAAGTTTATACACACTTTTTCCTTCTTACACTTAATGGCAGAAAAAAAATTTCTATCACCACTGGATTTGGCAATTTCAAAAGGCAAAGGTAAACATCCTGAGAGCAACTGAGAACGGGTAGAAGGACCACTGTCACTTTTTGGTCTTGGTAAACCAAAGGATGCCTTAATAGGCAGGCATTCCACAATTTCAGTTTAAAAATCCCCCTGAATTATGTCAGAGATCCATTTAGTTTGATTTTTTTTTTTTTTTTTTAACACATATAAAGAAAAGAGAGGTGGAACCAGCCACAAAGTCTGGGAACAGACCTTTTTCAATTTCCCTTTGCTATCAGGACAATGTACCTTTGCATCTGCATGTGCATCTCACCCTTGACAGTTTTGCCTTGTAGCTCTGAACACAGAGAATCTTCCCAAAACTCAAATGAAATTACAATGAATTTCAGAAGGCAACTGTAAGATTCCCAGTCTCTTAACATTCTCTCACAACTCTCTTACCTAGTCTAAACTTTAAGTTTCTTGGAAAATTTGATTAAGAATGTACTGGGAAAATTTGGTAACTGGACAACTTTACTCATTGCGAATAGGATTCAGATGAAGAAATGCAGCAAATTAGAAAACAGCATTAATAAATCTTCCTTTGCAAAACCTATGAGAAGTGTTACAGACCAAAACCATTTTTTCCTTGGCTATGAGGAGATTTAATTTTTTTTTTTTAAACAGAAGGGTTTTTTTCAGTCAAACCTGCTCTACAGCTATTTCTTTCTGAAACCAAAAAATGTCAGATAAGCATATTCTTATTCCTCACATCTTAGGGGCATAAAAGAAATTAAACTTTTATTTTGGTTTTGTTTCTGACTCAAAGATCTGAAAAGGTTTTCCATTTCTGCATGGTTTATAAATATAGAATGAGTCAAAATAGAAAAAAAATCTGTCTTAAGATCCATTGTCACTTCTCTTGAGCAGAAAATGAAGAGTGTATCCAACATTCTAGTAAATGCATTATAATAATATAAGAATAATTCTCCCTGATTCAAAAATAAACAATCTTTTTTCAAAGGAATCAAAAAAACATCAGAGATTGTGATGTAGGAAAAGAGCGATAAAGATGAAGATACCGCAGAATTTGTGGCGTCTTTTTCTCTTCTCTTCATGGTATCAGAAAGTAGATTCTGGTTTCTAACTCTCCCCATAATGTAGCCAAAGATGAAAAAAAAATGAGCCTCACTGTTCAAAATAAGACAAACCTCCTACCACTTTGAGAACTCCTCTAAATGTTGTGAAACTAGAGGAAAGCCTTTATTTTGCATTCATCAAAGATAACTAAAAATCTAATCCATTTCAAAAATCTCATTGCTAATCAACTTGGGGGAAGGTGCATCCTATAGGTCTTTTAACAAAGTATATCTAATTGTGTCCTCACAACATCTTGTAAGTGTTGGTTAAAACTTTCCAAAGACCACAGCTATAGGGCACCAATAAGTCAATCACAGGAACTGACCAAAACAACAGCGCTGACAACATGGCATTCAGGAGAAGAACACTAACATATCTGCATGGAAATTTGGCTCAGCTAGGGTTGAAAGAGGCAACAGAAGAAGTGCTCCCATAATCTCTGGTAATCCTAAACTCAGGATTATACATTTATAAACAAGAACCACGAGGATATTATTAACAGGAATAATATTACACTGAACTTTGGATGAGAAATGTAACTACCCTGGATTTTATTCTGGCGCACCAACAAACACAAAACTGTCAAAAAACAGAGAAATGAAGAGTTCAGTTCCAATGTAATCAAAATGAGATACACCATTCTAGTCTGACTTCAGTCAGGAGTAACTGGCAAAATGTAGTTAAACTATTAAATTTGCGTGAATTTTTAGTTTGTTCAAATATTCACAATTATGTAAAGCCATGCCCTCTTATTTTCCATTGTATTGTACAGCATGTTCAAATATTAATTCTAGCAAAAAGCCCATATGGTTAGCAAGAACAAAACAACAAATCACTTAATTAAGATTTTATCACTTTTATTTTCTTTTTTTTTTTTCTGCTTACTAGTCCTCTGTGGTTTTTAGCTACGAACAGCATAGGCTGAGTAAACTTGTATTCATTCACATAAATGGATATTTCTGCATGGGCAGATCCAGCATTCAGCCAGAGTAATTTGAGGAACCCTGGGCAATTGGAGACGTTTCTGTGTGAGGATCTCACACTAGCAGGGGTTCACACAACTCTCTCTTCTCTGCAGATATGTGGGAGTCAGCCACAGGATCTCACAGGGAAGATGCAAGAGTCAAATTTGCTCCCCAGGGAGGTGCCCTTATCTTGCAGAGGGACACGTCATTTTCCCAACAAACCACATAGAAGTGCAGCAACCCAGTACCAGACCCTGCTCTACACGGTCCTGCAGAGAGGGAGAGGTGTGCTGCACAGTGACACAAAGTGTCACAAGGCCAAATAACCATTCCCATTACACACCTCATAGGCAGATCTCAAGTGTGGGCATTAATTGTGATGTGGGATCTGCTGTCTCTCCCATTCTCTTCTCTATGACCCACCTATTATCGCGAGACAGTTCCAGCACTTCTTCCCTTCCCTCCTGAGCTTTCATTCTCCACCTTGCTCCCAGCTACAACAACTAAATACTCACAATAGAACTGATTTGACAGCATGCTTAAAAAGAAATAGAAATTAATCTTCTAGTCCGGGCAATAGGAAAAAAGTGCAACATACAAACTCCTTTAATGCAGCAGCTTATTTACTTTTCTCTGACCCTTTCATGTGGGCAGGTCTCCTCAAGACACTACTGTTCTTTTTCCCATTTAAAATTCTTTGTTACACCTCCCTCCCTTGAATACATACCTCACCCACCCCAAACACCAGTTTGTAATCCAAATTTGTAATCTCAACAGTGACAAAAGCACTACTGTGAAGTGAAAGGCATGGAGAACTGCAAAACAAAACCCTGGAATTACTACCTTTTTATCTTGCATACATGCTGCTTGGATTACTGCTTGAATTAACCTCTTGTAACCATTCAACAAATACTCTACAGTAAACAAAATATACAGAAACTATAAAACCCTGCTGGCAGGTCCTATATCCTTTACACCAAACAGTGCAGAAGCCGGACTATTTCATACTTGGTTAATGTTGCTTGGCTGATGGCTAACCTTCACCTTAATCAATCATTTACATGTTTGGAACCAGGATCGTTTGATTTATGATCAGCTTGTAACCAGAAATGTCATTCCTTTCTTATGACAGTAATTTATACATCCCCTCAGATTTTTATATATACTTTCAAAGTGGTCATCCAATCCACATAAATGCATACCTTTACTTTCTTAACCCCATCCATGCAGACTGCCTGCCAAAAGAAACTGGAAGTTCACACCTTTGCCTTCTTCCCACCTGACCTCACACTGAGGGCCGAGACCAGCAGGCAGTCATGCAAAGCTGATGCCCAGTTCATATCAACTTAAGCAAGACAAAGTCATAGTTGCAAGCAGCACTGCATCAGAACTTTGTCAAAAATCAGGAGGCAGGTTGCTTTCTGAGAACAGTGTATATTCACCTGACAGCATGATCTTTAAAAAGACAAGGATCAGAAATGGGTGATGGTACTCCATGCAGCTGCAACAGATGTTGCAGAAACCCCTCCAAACTCTTGGGTGGTAGGGTTGGGGGAAGGTTGATAAAACATTTTTCTGCTAAGTTAGACGCTAAACAAAAGATTTCAATTTTTTTAATTTCCACTTCTGGTTAAATAAAGGAGAGTGTGAAGAAATTAAAATAGACAACTTTCTTCAACCTGACCTTTTAAGGCAATCCAGTTTTCAACAGCTCTAAAAGATATAGAAAGCACAGCCAAAAGATTACTGTATAAGGCAAGTCTTGCTTACTAAGAGAGATTGCATATGCAAGGGTTTAGGTAAGAAATACTTTTCCAGGAGAGGTCCTGCTTCAGGATCGTGATTCCAGAAAGCAGTCACCTTGCTGGTATAAAGCATACAAATCATCAGCAAACAAGATAAAAAACTGTGATGATCTGCTGTAAGAGCACCACAAAACAGCACCAAAATAAATAATAACAGATTTCTTTGTATTTCTTGATCATGCATAAAACAAGCTCAGCTATGTTACAACAGAAAAGACACTCTCTAATGCCAGAAGTAGAAAGTGCAGGAAATGTGAAAAATGGTCCGCATTTTTGTTGGAATATTTTGGACTCAAACCATCTTCAAAGCCTTGTCGATAGCTCCTTTTTCTTCATTCATAGCAGTGTCAACAAAAAGTTAACAATTATTTACGAGAAACATAAGAAAATATGTACAGCTTTAAAAGAAGCGGAGATAAGCAGGTGGAGACTTGGAAATCTATGCAAAAATTGATGATATCCTCACTCATTCAAGAAATTGATGTTTAGGCATTCCAGCTCTCCCTGTCATCATTTCTATTGGCTAAACTGTGAATAAACATGAGGAAAAGACAATTAATTATACTCCCTGGAATTAAATTGTCCAAAATAAGCAGCGGCCCTAAGACTCTGAAACCCCAGTGTTTCTTGTGGCACATAGAATTCCTTGTGGGGGAAAAGTCAGAGAACCAGAACCAGTTTTGCTTCCCACACTGCCCATTTGTGAATTCTTTCCTATTAATAGAGTGAAACACTATGATCAGATTGACCTACTAGAATAGACTGCGGTTAAAAGGAGGCACTGGGCTGTGAGCTCAAAATTTCTCTTTTTCAAAAAGGACACAAGGATTGCTATGTTGACCTGATGAAGGAGGCAGTCTCTGAAAGGGAACAAGCAGGGAACAAAGTTGCTCACAGATACAGGTTCTTCCCAGATCTTTTGATGGCCTCCAGTGATCCTCCCTGAAACTTCTAGATCAGTAATGCCTAAGGAGGAAAACTACTCATGGTTTCATATACACACACCTGCATAACTCAGTCACATTCTGAACTCAAAATTATACAGAATCCTCAGAACCACAGCTTTCTTTCTCTAAGTTTGTGAAGGTTATTTTGTTTAATAGCATAAGTCTAGTGAACAGTTACACCAATACCTTTGTGGTTTAGAAAAACTACAAATGATTGCAAAAACCTAAAATGGATTATTTAAATTAAAATATCACTATATAATAATATCTAGGAAAAAAATGAAAATTTTTCACTGAAAGGGTGGTCAGGCATTGGAATGGGCTGCCCAGGGAGGTGTTGGAGTCACCACCCCTGAAATTATTCAAGAAGTGACTGGGCATGGCACTTAGTGCTATGGTTTAGTTGGCATGATGGTGCTCAGTCAAAAATTTGATCAATGATCTTAGAGGTCCTTTCCAACCTTAATGATTCTATGATTAGATGTTTAGCAGAAATCCTTGAGGAAGGGGATTTTATGCTCAAAGTGTGCTATAATGGTGCCACCTGAAAGACAAAGACCTCAGCAACACGTGCAATTTGAGGAGCGTAACAGGAAATGCCACCATTAAAAAGAAATACTTCAAACTATTAAAAAATTTAGCACTTACTTATTCCAGAAAGCCAGAGCCATGCTCAGAGTAAGCACAAGAGAAAGGATTGTTCTGCACTCTTGGCACTACCATGCATTTACTGTGAAACCAGAAAACTGCTTTTTGACTTACCTCTGCCTTATAAAAACAATTCAATGTTCTTATTTCCTCTGCAGCTAAAAGTGAGGCTGCTATTTCTATTCAACCAAAAGTCAGTCATCCACTGTGTGAAGCACTGGGCAATGCTTTTTCTGCCAAGACATCTGGTTCTCTACCACAATGATCAATGAGAAAAGCACAACCCTGGGAACCGTAACTGTTAATTAGTAGCTGTTGAGGATCAGTCATGGCAGGAGGAGGAAAGGAAGGTGACTGATGGTGCTGAAAAATAGTACCATATTTTTCAAATTTGTTGGAATTAGACTGACAGAATTAAGTAACCCTTTCCAAAACAATACCAGCAGACCTGGCTACTAGGTTATTATTAAGCCGCTCTTAAAATTCTTTTATTAATGGAAGTTGAGAAAGCAAAAATTTCAAAATACTTCAGGAGTTTTTGGGGTTTTTTTGTAGCTTGATAAAGTTGTAGAGAAACAGAAAGAAGTTCACAGACGAATGCTGGAACAACTTCTAATGGCAGAAAAAGCACACAGACAGACACTGTATGAACTAGAGGAAGAAAAGAGGAAGCACAGCAAATACATGGAAAAAAGTGATGAGTTTACAAACTTGCTGGAACAAGAATGTGAAAGGTAAGGTTACCTCTTACCATAGTATTATTAAGAAGTATGTACAATTTAACATTACATCTAAGGATCTGTCTGCCTTCTTATTTTGCATCACTAAATATTGGAAACAGTTGTGGAATTGTATTTTGAGAGTTCAGCTGTGAAAACATAACTAATGTCTTCTAACTAACAATAATGTCTACATCTCCACCAGCCACTGAGGTAGGTCAAACGTTCGCCAGATTCTTCAGCACTGCTGCAGGATGCCAAAGATGTTATACTACAAAGAATACAGGAAGACATGCAGATGTACGAAGTTATAACCAACAGGAAGTAGGTGAAACTTTCAGTGTGTTTTAGATGCTTAGTACACACTACAGGATGTAAGGAACAGAGTATGTCATCAGGTATGCAGCCTTTCATGGCAGAAGAAAAAGACACAAGGAAAAGTAGATGTTTGGACAGAACACAGAAATACAGAGAGAGAAAGCAAAGACAGAGGATGATTTCCAGAAAGCTTTGAAAGTAAGAATGACAAAGTTCTCTTGTCAGGGTTGGCACAAAGCCCATAAATCCAGCTTTATTTTTAAAGAGAAATCTAAAAGTGCCATGGCTTGTTTAAGCACACTGCTACAGTTTCAATACCAATTCTCAGAAGAATTAAGAAGAATTTAATGTCATTTATTGTCTTTAAAAAGCAAAGCCACTTTATAGTGTGGCTTCTCTGAATCTGCAATAAAACTGAACCCATCCTAAGGAAAAAGAATATCAAAGAACATTTCCTATTCCCTGTATAGCTAGCCTAGAAGATAGGATAATATTGTCTCAGTTTCCTTTCACTTAGGAACAGATGGAAATGTTTGCGTGTGAGAACATCAAGCCTATTCTAAACTCACATTATGCACAGATAATTCTTCCTTTGCTTCATCTGTGTAACATCATGTCCTATGTATTTTGGCAGTGTTCACCCTCTGTGCTGCACCTCTCTCCTGCACGTCTATCAAAGGCAGCACACACCGACAACACAGCCGCGTTTATGGCTTGCAGCAACAGAGGCTGGGGGAGAAAATGTTTGCTTCTCAGAAAAATGTGTACAAATACAGGCAAGCATAGGCACACACAGAAAAGCACATACTAGGAACTGTTCTTAGGAATCAGCATCAATCAGGAACCAAACCGTGAGATCAAAAGAAGTTTTCATCTCTCACTTCTCAAAATCTGAGATTCTCATCTCTTCGAGGCAGAGCTAGACAACTCTACTTGCTAAGAGTGGCAAAATGTTACATCAGACACATGAGCGCAGCATGAAATGCTGCACAGAAGACTAAGCATTGGAGTAGTAATTTATACTTTTTTAAAAACAGTATAGACATGGGATTAAAACCCTCTTTCCTGCCCCTCCTCCATATCCCTCCCCCTCTGCCCCACCTCTGTTCCCATTCTCAAGAAGACTGTAAAGCATTTACCACTATTGTCTGCTACATTTAGTCAAGCTGCCTGGAAAATGGTGGGAAGAAGGGGAATACTGAGGTTCTTAAAGAGACCTTAGAGGATATAATAACAGATTTCAGATTAAATCTCAAATTTTGGGTTTTTTCTTTGGAGGACGTATTTTATGTGGAAAACCTTAAAGGATGTGATGTCACTTGCTGAGCTGATTCCAAATTGTTTGCCAAGTAATGTCACCATCAAGATCTCCATGCAGTTGCCTGCCATAACAAAAAAAAAAAAAAA
>VZRN01001155.1:146949-207320 GCA_013397935.1 Dasyornis broadbenti
CTACAAACCAAACAGCCAAAGAACAAGGGTGCAAGGACTCCTATACAATTTCAAGAATCCAACATAAAAACTAGTCTGTCCAGTTGCAAATGTAGCCATAGACAGAATGTGATTTTATGCTTCTAAACTATGTGAGAACATCCAGAGAAATACGATTTACTATGAAATACTTGATATTATTTGATATTAAATACTATTGATAAAGTTTTAAAATCAGAATGCAAGAACAGATTATGCTGATATAGGAGCTGTACAGCTGCAACAAAAAAAGGAAAGCAGAAAAATGGAGCAAACCAAAAGCAATGTAATTAACTGGGTAAAAGCGCATCCAGACTTTCTATGAGTTGAAGTACATATATAAACAGATAATCACAGAAATGCTAGACTACTGATCATCAATCAAAAATAATGACAGGGGCTGAAATCAAAATCTGGAGATCCTTCTCCTATGAACAATGAGGTATCACATTAATTTGGTTTATTTGTCAGAACCTCTTTTTTCATTTGTATTTGTCCCTGACTGACAGCATTGGATTCCAATGTTTTGGAAGTCAAGGAGGTTTTCACATTAGATTCTTTATGGAGAAAGAGTCTGTGAAGCCATCTGAAGCCAAACTGCTAGTAGAAAAAGCTTTAAATCAAATTTGTACAACACAAAGCAACATGCTTACTAGCACTTTACCTGGACTAAACGATATTTAAGTATTCTAAAAGAACTTGCATGAGAAACTTATGAACCATTGAGTGGTGGGTCCTTGAAGCAGACAGGAATGGGAGGTAGCTCTACTTTTTAACAAGAGAAGAAATTATAGGAAAGAAGAGAACTGGCACATATCTGGTGAACACAAAAAACTTCAGTCAGTTGAGAGGAAAGCAGAATGAGGTGCCAGGTCTGCCCTCCTTCCCCACCTGTCCTCAAGTAATGCTTTGCTGTTCTATCCCGGTATCTGAATTGAAGCAAGACTAACTAAGCTTAGTGTAACTCATTTACTCTTCTCTCAGAACAGAGATTTACTTATAATTACTATTTACTTACAATAATTTGAAACAGATATTTACGAACGCCAATTTTTAACTGAGTTTCTTAGTCCATGTGCCTATCCATCATCATCCAGTTTTTTCATCCCTAAGCTAATTTCAATTAAAACGCAAGAAAGAAGCAAAGACTTCTGAATTATTAAATGCCTACTGGGCTCTTGAAAATAGGTATCTTTTAGTGTCCAGGATATAAAGCAAGAGTACATTGCAGAAAAACTTTGTATTCCTCCTAACAGGGTGGAAAGCCTGGTAGCTTGTAAATTACTGGACAGTAAAAAACAATCCAGTCATGAAACAAACTTCCATAACTTTTTTGTTTCACTAAGCCAGCTTTTTTGCACAGCAAATAATGCTGTTATTACAAACAGCTATGTATCCTTACTGCACCCAAATGAAGAAGTAGTATCAGAAGTTTGATTTGCCATTGCAAAAGCTGAATATTTGGATAGCTGTAGAATATCACAACCTTCACTTTTTCATTCTTTTCTTTCTAAAAATCACAGAATTAGATCATAGGAACCCCTAGTATAGTCTCTTGCATAAGTCTCTTGAAAATATCTATAATGTATTATTTAGCCAAATTTTAAAGAAATAAGCACTAGCATGTGGGGTTATAGTTTCAAAAGAGCTATGGCATGCAGCAGTTCATAAAAATAATGGGGAGAGGAATAAACATGCTGAGCTCATGGGAATAGCTAGGCTTTTAAAAATTATTCCCAAAAAAGCAGAGCTCTCCTACCTCCAAGACGAAAGGGAGAGGCTGTTTGTTTTTAAAAGAAAAGTACTAAAATACCTGCAATTACAATGATCTCAAAAAAATGCTGGAGAGACCATATCACAAGTCCTCTTCAAATAAATGCACACAAATAAAAGAGCAATTAGACAAAATGTATATGATTAATATTTAAGACACTGAAGTATCTTCAAGAATTAGGACATAAGAGTACTTGGATCCCAACATAAGATGACACTAAGACCAGAAATGCAGAAAAAAATCCGTCCTGAACTATTTGAACACCATTCCACTTCCTTGTAGCATCCAGACCACTACCTTAATTATTTAAGAAACTTCTCATGTTATTTTGTTTGTTCAGCTTTTATAATTGCAGTGGGGAAGGAAAAGCTGATGGTTTGCTGTAAAACACTCAAGAAGTCCTTCCTTATTTGACACAAATTCCTCACTTTCTTGCATAAAATGAAATGATGATGCTGTAAGTCATTATAGGTGCCAAGCCTTACTCACTGTCATTGCATTCAGAACAAATACATAAAACAAGAGAGTATAAACAACTACATGTTAGAGGAAATTTGTAAGTACTTCATGAAGTATATACTAAACAGAAATTAATATGCAAGTTTTGTGCATTGGTTTCTTTTTTCATATGTTTATTCTATTTGATCCATCTATTCTCAGATACTTCAGTCCTTAGTATTCAGATAATTTAATTTAATTTCCTTTTCTGTTCTTGTCATCAGCTCTATAAAGAGTACGTATTTTTGCTGTCATTATGGCAAAACATGCAGTTTTGGTTGCAGCTCAAAAAGAATCCCAACCTTTGCTTTCTATTCAGATTATGTTTCTGTTTCTCCATTCTTACACAAGGTGTCCAGATGATCTTATGACAGGTATATTACTATTACCTTTCAGTAAGCCTAACATGGAGCAAGTTCTGTCCTTCTACTGCTCACGTCCCCCCTTCGGCTATTGACTGTAGCTGTAAATTATGTTCAGAAACAAAAGATAAACTCTGTTCCATGTTTGGCATTAAAGGCAAGATTCAGCATACAGATCTAAAGTGGGGGACTTCATTCAGATGTCTCCATTTTGGGGTGGTACCCACGATTCCAGTGTTGTCCATGGAAATATACTCCTGACAGCTCCAATTCAAGTGACTGAAGACAGGCATCTTTACACAGACTAAAATCCCCCTCCAGAAGAAGTAACTTGTAGATAACTCAGCTATGTCACTACTCCTTTCTATAACCTCTCTTTGGTCAGGCAATTTACAGGATCAGTCTGTACTGGGTTCTTTATTTATAACATAATCACTTGCAGCACAGTTTCTTGTACTTCTCCCTCAAGTGCAGGCACTGACCACTGGGCTCTGACCCAGCTTATCTTTCACATCTACAGCATCTGCCCACCCAGATTTACCATTCTACTTCTGCCTACACATTTAGATGTCACATTTCAGTTCTTAAGGAAATATTCTTTTGAAAGAAAATGAATCATCAAATTGAAAGAAAAAAAAAAAAGGTAAACAGCAAAATCACAGAAATATCTGAAAATTATGTATTTCACAGAAGTCCGCTAAATTGCATTTTGCATTCTGAGTTCGGACCAAGTGGAATGTGATAAGCAGATGGGCCATGTACAGTGGAATTTGTGTCAGTCCTCACTAAGATGCATTTGGTAGTAAAAAATAAAACAGGGAATTGGTGCTAAACCCCCACGGTTCAAAAAAAAAGGAAATGTGAGAAAGAAAAAAAGTTCTTTGATTATTGCTGTCTTTTCTCATTATTCATGTACAGATATCCCTATTTATCAGTAAAGGAAAGGAAAAATATGTAATGACATTTGCATGGGAAGGGGAAAAAATACAATCCCTATTTGATTCTCAACTGTTTGGCCAAGTTTAGAGTTACAAAATGTATTTACAATAAGAACCTGAGGTTTGTTTGAATGTTTACTTTACAAAAGTTCTGAGTTGAGAACCTTGCAGCGTGAACTGCATGATACTGTCAGTATAAATTACAGGTTTTGTTTGCCACAGCCCTGTGCAATGAGCAGCTGGCCAAGAGCTAAACGAAAGGGCATAATTTAAAACACTCAATCAGTTATATTCGGAGACATTTTGTTTAGTGTTTAATAAGCTCTCCAGCGATGGAGAAATTGCTAAAGCACATTGTCCTGACATGACCTAAAATGGTCCTCTCTTGTCACCACATTTCTGGGAATTTGACATTAATGCATTAGATGAACATAACGCCACATATATACACATAGACATACATATATACATGCTCATATTTTTGCACGTATCTATATTGAGGTATGTATATTTTATTTTACAGTTTTGCACATCTGATGTTTTTTATTGCATTCCACCTTTCAACTGAAACATCCATAGTCAGTGAAATTTCCATATCAATTTATACATTCCACCCTCTCTGCATGATTTCTTGTTTTATATATTAAGAGAGGACACAATAAAATGCAACACACACAAAGCATCATGGATGGAGAGTGAAGACCATTCAAGAATTGTTCTTTAGTTTGCCTCACATTATGGAGAAAGATAGCCTCTAGTAACATAAAAACAGGGTAACTCCAAAACTAAAAGTATATCCAAAAGCTTGTTTCTTTTATTGATGATTAGATTATGACACTTCAACCAGAAATTCCTAAGCCCAAAAATTTGGGCAATTCTGCCAAGCCTTAGGTGCAAAACAAAGGCACTGAAACAGTTAATATTTGTTTCTGAGGATTCATCAGCATGCATAAAAAAGAAGGGGAAAATATTATTTTGAAATTAAACGTATCTCTGATTAGACATAAAAATGAGACATTAATTATAGAACAAATTATTCCATCCATGCTGACCATACAGTTTGCCTCCTATGGATCTTATGCCAAGAGTCCTGATATTACACTAGAATAAGTGTTCTAACATGATTTACACCAACTTTTTATTCTCTACTTCCAAGTAACTACAAAATAGCAATGACCGTTGTTGGTACCTGTTGTTCTTTGCCTGTTGTTGGTGTAAATCAATAAAAAAAAAAAATTAAGACATTTTGGATTCCTGAAAGGAAGCAAAGAGAAAGGAGTTTGTAACACCTATTCCCAGATGGGGAGGAATCAATCAGAAATGTAAAATTCCTGCCCTGGTGACCATAATCTCAAGTGGTTTTAGGTTTCAATTACTGTCATCTATTTACAGAGCTGGAATATTTATTTCATTAGTATACAGGTAAGATATTTTTGCACACTTTAACTTCTCCACACTAATCAGCTAACATTCTAGGACTTTACATCTTTTTAAAACACACAAATATTCTGCTTAAAAGAAAATGGTATAAAACAGCATCAGAAGACATTCTAGACTTTAAAACTCAAATATTTACATAGGATCTCTACTCTACTCATGTTGCATGCTCCTCTTAGAATATTTACAAACTTCAAATTATAATTTGCAATAAACCTCCAAGGCATTAGATTTGTTGTCTCTAGTTATTCAGAGAGCTCTCCAGACTATGTAATTCTTAATCATCTCTAGGCAAAATTTCAACATGGAAAACAATCTACAGCAGCATCAGCAATCCAGACAGGATGGGGAAGTAAACAAGAACACTGATCCCCAAAACCCATAGAAGAAACTCATCCCTGTACAGTAAACCAACACAGCTTATATTTGAGCCTTTAAAAACCAACTCCAATGACACTGGACAAAAGGATTTAAAGAATTTTGAAGAACCTCAAATCAACTCCTATTAGAAGTTGCAGCTGAGAGAACATTCCATCTTCTCAGCAATTGGAAAAGGCAGATTGAACCCAACCATGACCGTGATATCCAAATCCAACTCAATTTGCAACTATGCTCAAAACAGTTCATACCCACTGCTGTGCACCAGCACAGGTCAGACATGCAGAAGTCAGAGCTACACATCTACAGAAAGCTTTTTTCAACTATCCAAAGCTGTACATTAAGAAGCTAATAGTTCATTAAAAACAAGAGCGACTTTTCACAGGGCAACTAATTGCCTGTACTCCTGATAAGAACAGGTTCCTAAAGTTCAGCTGATCTAGGGAAGGATATATCATTTATTAGGAACAGATAAGACCCTGGTGGATCTTATCTAAAAAACGGCATAAAAGCACAGATTTCAACTTTCAGTCAGGGAGCGATGACAGCAGTGGCTCCAGTGCTCTCATCCAGTATTTGCTATATGGGGATTGGAGTAAAATGGAGCAGTAGAACTACTTTTCAACTCAAGAAAAGGAAAAAAAGGATGAATTCACTGCTAGCATTCCACAATAAAAAACTACTCAGGCACCCGTGTTCTATACCCAGCAAGCAGCACATACACGTCCCTTTGAAATCTGCCCTTCTGCTGGATGGTTGCCACTCATGGCACACAGACAGGCTACAATCCTGTTGCTTAAAAAAGCTGTAAAAACCATTTGGAGTTTCCCACACCATGTCTTGAGACTACAGCTACATGATGGTGGAGTACAATGACATAAGAGTCATGCCCTGATTCCCTTCTGACACCTGACAGCGGATAGTAGTTTGCATGTTTTAGCCAATGTGCTGAAGCAAAAAGCTCTACCTCAAACATGACAAGTCCTTACAGCATTTTACGCTGGTGTGATGCCCAATCCAAAGGAGAACTCCCATCAGATGAAATGTTTTATGATATAAAATGTAGTTCTCTCCTTAACTGTGATTTGCTCAGAAACCAAAAACAAGACCAGAATAGCAGAAGGACCAAACCTCTTTAAATGCATTCTTCAAACTGATTCATAGTTAGGAGGCAGGGCCCCAAAGAAAGTATACATGTCCTTGTCCATTCCGACCTGCATCACTGTAGTCCACACATTTACAGGATTTTGCTTGCATGGAAGTGATTGCACCGAAGTCAACTTACTAAAATAAAAAAACAATCAAATAAAATAACCCAAACAAATTATGGTGCAATTGCATGCATTTACATGTAAGTAAAATAAAATATACAGAAGAAATCAAATAGAGAATATTTAATAATTTTCATGAAACTTCTTTAAAAAGTCTCCTCTTTCCTCCAAAACAAGTAATACATTAATAATTTTTTGTTGTAAAGGTTCCCTTTTCCACATAAAAAGGAAGAAAAAAACTCCTAACTAACTACAAAGATTTCTACAAATTCCAGATGCATTTTCTGGCTTTTTGCTAATATGGGTGACAACTACAAAAACATAAATAGGTTTCCTTTCAAAACATTTGTTTTCATTCATTTTGCTGATAGTATTTGTGATGTCATTTATTCTTGTAGAGATACTAGCTCAGATTTCTCAAGTGTTCAGTGTTACTTGTTAACACGGAATACTAATTATGGAGGCTGTTTTCATTGTTTTGGTTTTGTTTGTTATAAAAGCTAGAGCTCAATATTTAGAAGTTTAACAAAAGCATACTTTCTGAATTTAAATAAGATTGGTAAGGTATCTGTCTCTCACCTCTGCAGAATAAGCTATATTTTCAGGCATAATGCAATCAATTTACCAGTGTTTATAATCTCACATAAGACTTAGCATCTCAAAATTAAATCACTAGACCATAAAATCCCAGAGCCAGAAGAAGTCAGAGAGAAGAGTGAAGGAAATTAAAATGTCATTTAGTCAATTTTCCTTTTCTATGCAAGGACTAGGATCTCCATGGAATAAGGGCCGTAACATGACCAATCAATTGCCAAGTTACAATTCTCCAAGGGCCTCACCATTTGCCAGAAAAGAGGCCACATTTCTGAAGGCAAAGGTTTTTGATTAATCCAACGGTTTTGATTAATCATTTTTCAATAGAAAGAAAACTGACTGATCTCCTCCTAAGCATTTTTGAGAGTATATTATTTGGGTTGTAGAGTTTTCAGCTTCAGGCCAAAGTGCATTCCTAAACAAACATTTCACATGTCTTCAGAAGCTCTACAGGACCAGGTTTGACCTTGACCTTCCCAACAACACACTCCCTTGAAATGAATTATTCAACTCAGGGCACAAAATCAACGGAGGAAACAGAAAGAGATACACACATTCTCTCTAGATCACACACAGTTTGAGATATTGCATTTTGCTTACAATTGCGCACAGTTGTATGCACGGGTAAAAACGCTTCTTTGACTAAATTCAGCAGGTTACCTCAGCATGTACTTCACACTGGTAACATGATTTTGGATAACGCCTGTTTCCAGGACAGCTATTCTATTCATTAAGCAGTAAAGCTTATGTTGCATTAAGCCATAAACATCCTTGCTAACTCAACATGGTAAAAAAAAAAAAAAACACACAAATCTCAATATTAAAATAAAGGAGGTTTTCAATTGTTCTTCTTTTAAAATGAGAATACGAATGAAGGTTTATTTGTCTATGTGCATCCAGATTTCCCCCTCTATTCCTTGACTGAGGGTCTGAACCTCTCCTATCACCTTCCACTCCCTCAGAGAGCAGAGACGTTATGAAGGCACTGTAAGATGTAGGCAACATACAGAAAACCTGAATAAATGGAGCATACATTTTTGTCTTTAAATAAATCAGTCCCTCAGAAGTTAAGTGTACCAATTATGTGGCTAATGTTAGGGCAACAAATTTTTCTTGCTGTCCTATTGCCATATGCCTGTCATTTTTTTCTTACATTTTCCACTCACTGTTACAAACATATGTTGCCACTTACAAGCCAAGAAAGGAATCTCTGAATTACCTGCTTCAAGTACGATGAAACAGCAGACTGAATGGAGCCAGAGAGAGTACCATTAGCAGTTGTTCACACTTCTGTTTTCTCTTAACTTCATCATCTCCAAAGTTTATTCCTCCTATGCAAGGGGATGTAGAACTATAAAGCTATCTATGACTCACGCTACAAAATATATAGCTCCAGCCACCTATTGGAGAAGCAATTTTTACCTTTTTTTTAAAGGCCACCTTAAATAAACTTTTTCTCCTTTCAGTTTCCAGATGGAAGATTCCTTTGTGAATCGCTTACCCAAGTATCAACACTGGTGATCCAACATTCTTTTTTCGTAAACTCACTTCTCAGTTTACCAATGGTTTGCAGTCTCTCTCGTTGCAACTCCTACTTCCCAGGGTCAGCTTGGGCACACACTTCACAGTTCCCAAGCAGTGGACCTCAAAGAACATCAATAACACTACACAGGCCATGGTTTTTGTTGTCAAGAGAAGACCATGAAAAGCTAAAATCATGCAGATAACTCTTTAGAAAGGTAGGGGGGAAAAGAAAAAAAGAGTAGAAGATGAATGGAGGGGGGAAAAAATGGATGCTGTCCACTAAAACAGAAGTGAGCAGCTACCTTGGTACTATTAAACAGAAATAATTAATCCATTGAGAAATACATTTTTAAACAGGTGTAAGAAAACCAAGCATTTCCAAAAGGAGTCACTCAATGACAAATAACACAAAAGTAGATATGTTGGCCAGCTTCAAGAAAAGTTTCATGGAACAAAAAGAGTTATTAAACTACACTGAATTCAAATAAAATTTCTCTATTTTCTTCTCTATTGCTCTTGCATTGATTATCAGCATCATAATCACCACGTGGTAATACCAGATCTTTTCCTTTTCTGGTTTTGTTTTTCATTTCTTTGGTTAGTTGATTTCAGGTTTTTGGGTTGGTTTTTTTCATTTGGTTAGGGCTTTTTGATTATTGGTTTGTTTTTAATGTGAGGAGATGCAGACAGAGGATTTCAAAGGAAAAAAAAAATGGAACCATGCATTCAATGCCAGAAAATTACTCAAATTGCATAATCAGACACTAAAGAATTACCTTTTGCCTCCACTTAAATTCTCAAGAGCATAATGAAACCAACAGAGATGCACAGCCTGAAACCTGGTATTTTCTTAGTTTTGTAAGGCCACTGTTAGTTACTTAAAGACATGGGTTTACGCACAGAATGGAAACTATCCAGAATGTCTTTCTTTACTTACACTGTTTTGTTACTGGGTGACTCTTCTTGGACATGTTTGGTTATTTTTATATGTTTTTTAAACATAATTGTCATCCCAGGGGTTGATGTTTTCTACTTCCAAGGTGTCCTATGAAACTGACTGCAATTCATGTAGAATTATGCTTTTTCTTATATCTCTGAGTAGTATTCAGGATTAATTCAGAGAGGCTAAAAAGCAGAAAATTCATGTTGCATGCTCCACTGTCAAAAGAGAGAAATCCTACAGGCTGATGCTTCTCTACCAAAACCTGGAGGATGTTTATTGTGGTGTTTTCCTTAACACATCAGTAACATGTATATTTACTTCTCCAAATTAACTAGTAATCCTTTGTCCCAGCATCTGCTCCACAACTGGTATAAATATCACTGGGAGACTGAAACAGAAAGATGCCTACATGAATAACTATCAGGGAGAAAATGTCACACAAGCTCGTCCCCCACCCAACCCTCCAGTCTCAACTTGTCTAAATAGAACTGCTAATAAGTAAAAAGTAAACCAAGCTGGTAGGATGCTAAACATCACCTATTGCCTACCCAATGGATAATACCTGGAATGTGCATGCATCCAAAATTTGCATATTAACTTTATTAAACCTACTGAGGGGCTCATCCATGCTCTGTCGTGGGTATGCATTTCCAAAAAGTGCACTGTCTGGTGTGACCTGGATAAAAATATAATGAAGATTTAAATAAGCCTCTGCTGTACATGCCTTGCTTTTCACTTGAGGGTTTTCAGTACTACACACACTTCTGTCCCAGTGATCCTTGAAGGATCAAGGTGAATATTCTGAGGCTAACACTTCCAAAATCAGTATTTTGTTTCAAGATTTTTACGGGAGCATTGTCCATCTGGAACTGATCTAGTGAAGAACTGGGGGGATTCTACGAAATGACCAAATCAAATTTATTATTTCTAAGGAAACATTAGGACAGGCACAATAGAAAAAAAGGTTGTCAACAAGTTCCCAGTCTTCAACAAATATATCTCAAAAGCAAAGTCAGTATTGACAGATTACTCATACTGGAGACTAATTTAGTCTGGAAGCAGTGCAAGAGGGAAGAGAGGAACAAAACCCATGGCCTTGGGTTCAGTCAGCATTTTCCCTGAAAAACACCTTCCAGTCTAAAAAATACATACCCAAAGGCTTACTAACAGTTTTAATTTGAAAGTTTGGTGCAGTTTTACTCTGAAGCCACATGTGAAAACTGAATTAAGACAATACAGGAAATCACATGTAGATCATCATAACATAAAGCTAAGATTTTTTTAATGTGGGGGTTTGGGTTTTGGGGTTTTTTTAATGTGGTCTCATTTCCCACAGAGTAAGGACTTAACTGTTTATTTAATTTATTTAATGAGGTTTACGAAATCCAGGTTAATTAAAACTAGACAGAGATCACAAAAAATACCACGACAATCAATAAAAGACCAAACTTTGGTATCACTTTCATGCAGCTTGAGAACTATAAGCTCCATATTATTCCTTTCACAAAAAAAGGTCTTATTAAAAACCAGATCAGTTCTAAAATGGACCAATTAAAATCACCAGACATATTTTGCACATATGGTTCTTAACAAGTGAATAACTGAAAAGTGCTTAAATTAGCTTACAAAGACAAATTTAATATTCCATAACAAAAAAAAAAAATTTCTGGTATTTTTAAGTGGATCATTTTCCAATACATTAAAACCACAGACTGAGTGGAAATTGGTCTGTTTCTCTTGAATTCATTAACAACAGGAATTACACCACATGAAAGTTCACCAAATCAATCTATAAATATATCCATTAAATTCTTCTGGTTCTTTCTGTTTGTTTCAATACATTTAAGTGCATTTACAGCAAGATGGTGAGCTCTTTAAACCAATTTCGAATACTATTTTCTTTAGCTACACCCTTCCCAAGTGAATCCTATCCCCAGGCTATTATTTCACTTCACAGTTGTTGATAGGATGGTTAGGAAATGGTTAATTCTGCAAGATTATATCTTCCATATGCAACTACCATTCAGCATCCCACCCTAATGGCACAGTCAACTAATAAAGGCTTTGTTCTGATTATGTAATGCATGTATTTGATATCCCACTTGAGAACTGTGTTGGATGTAAAGACAGCTATAGCATAGTGACTTTGCAAATAAGATGATGTAATATTACTTTGGAAATAACAAAATATCTGAGCATGCTCACTGTGAACCATAGAATTCAGAAGTCCAAGCACTATTCAATCTGAACCACTCAGTTGCTTTAGAGCTCTGTGTCCCTTTATGGTTTGCTTGCTGTATAGCACTTAGAAAGTTTCTGACACCAAGAACAGAATCACAATTTTCTTCCAAAGTAGTCAAGCAAAAAACCCACAGAGAACAACCCAAATTCATTTGAATTTAATAGGTTCTCAATAATTGGAATAAAACCCTCTCCCAAATTGCATCTATGAATAAAAAAAGAAAAAATATTTTCTTTAAGTAACTTTAAGAAATGCATATGAGCAAAAGGTAGCAACCAAAAGAACACATAAAAGATCTGTGCAATTCCTAAGAGAGAAATTATATGTGGAATTCTAACTTGTATCAATATACTCATAGCTTAAGAGTTATGAAGACGTTTAACTTAGGATTAGCATTCAAATGTTGCACATGAACACATTTGCCATACATTTATTGTTTATCAAAGTAGAAACAGTAACAGCCCATAAATGTCATAAAACCATGCACACAAACATACACTTTTAAAAGGACTGTCAGCTATTGGGGTTTATATATAGCAGCTTTCATAGTTCAGGTCAATAAAGAAGTGGTTTTTAAAAGAGAAGAAAAGTTTAGTGAAAGTAAAATATTCAAATATTCACTGGAAAAGTGGCACAACAAAATAATAAGGTTTTATTATCAGCTAAGTAAAATCACTCTCACTTAAGAAATTACTATGGATACTGAGAGAGATAGAACAATGTCAGGATCAGAAGAATGAAGACAGATAAAAAAATCAAACCTAAAGCTCTACTAGTAAACAAAGTGAACATTTTTCTTCATTATGAAAGCTGTGACCATTTTCAGTGTCCTCAATGCCATGCAACTGACAGTAACAAGCTGGCCCTATCTTAGAAGTCTTGTATTTCAACTAAGTCCATGCAGAAATGCAACACCCAGGCATTTTCCTTTTTAAACTCAGATTAATGTCAAAGTGAAAAGCATGCATTTCAGATGCTGTGCAGATTACTTCCTGATTCTGGACCTCTTCCTTTTCTCATTGACCTCCCACAGGGAACACAAGTGCAATCAATAAGCCTCCCTGTACTCCAGTACAAATGCTAAAAATACCTCTAACCAGTCACTCCCATTGGAGATTGGCATCTTCTCATGGTCCTCCCTCCACCTTCCAATAATCCACTGATGGATTTTCTTATTCCAACATGACAAAGACAATCTGGCATCTCACCTGACAAATGTTAGCCACTTTTATTGCTTTTGGCTCCTAGGTGCACATAAAAAACAGAGAAGCACAGAGTAACACAAGAAGAGAAGGGGAAAAACTTGTTAATAGCTGGTGCAGTACTTAAAGAAAAAAAAAATCTCAAACAAACAACTGGTGAATTGGTCTCTCTATTATACTGCAGTGATGAAAAGAGACAAATTATTATATTTGCAAAAGGATCCACAAACATGATTTCCCATTTCTTTTTGTATTACTTTTATTAACGCTATTCCCTGAATGCAGCCTGTAGGAATCCACTCCCAAAAACAGGCAGTTTTGCTGCTTTTGGTAAGTACTTAAAATAGAGAAAATGCTTCCAAGAAAGCATTTTCCACAATATTGAAGCAAAAGTAATGAGTCCAAGTTTGGCTAAACAACCCAAATTCTATGACATCAATACACGTGGAACACAGACCAGTACAGCATTTAAAGCTACAGTATCACAAACAGCCCTCAGTCACTTGTTCTAAAAATTAACTAGTTGAATGAAGTCAAAATCCATTGGAACCATCATTCATTGAAACTCAGACACACCTAGAACTCCTTTGTGTAAAACTGCATATATAAACTTTGCAGAGCGATTCCCAAAAGACCTGGAGGCACTTCAGTATTCTCTCCAACTCAGACCCTGATCTCCACTAGCAAATCCACCAATAAGGGTTTCCACTAGCCTCTGAACTATGTGTGTTTCTGCACCAGGGATACCTGTGCCGACCACAACCACTCCAAGAACTGCAACCATCCATCACACTGACCATGGAGAAAAATATACTTAGTAACATCTTTTGGGCATGACTTGCTTTGATTTACATATACACTGATAGCCAAAAGTTAAGGCTCCACTTAGGTTCCCAAGCCCCAAGGTCACAGGAATTTTATATATCTCAAAGTGTTTATTCTTGTCAAGCTCTGTATAACCTTATGTCACTCTGGATACATCTTAGGCTTCTAGCAAAATAACTCCTCCTATTTTAGTAGTGTTGGATTCATGTATGCTCCTCTTTACTCAGCAGCAATATCAAGGACTGATTTGTTTTATATGAGAATAGCCTCTGCCCATCTACTATGGAAATTTGAAATAAAAACAAAATCAGAAAAACAGAGCAAAACAGAAAAGAACTAACAAACTTCATGTGTCCCAAACTTGAATCAAACTAAGAGGTCATGCACAACTGGATCTCATTTAACCAATACAACATACATTAGGAATTAAGAAATACAGCTGATTTTTTGCAGCTTTCTAGTTCTAGGCCTCTGTTTATTATACACGGAATTGAGCCATTTCTTTATGTATCATTCTAAAAGTTAAAATAAAATGCAAAAAAGATGCAAGTACTATTGTAAGTACTGCATTATAATAACTAGAATCACTTTTCTCCCTCTGTCTTTGCTACTGGCTAGAGTTTTGCACAAATATTTACCTATACATATAGTTGTGTATTTATTAGAAAGGGGGCAGGGGGATAAACAACCCAAAGATCAACAAATTTACAGTGCTTAACTCTTTGTTCTGTAGAGCCACCTAAAAGTACTAAGGTCTATGTTCTTTTGTTAAATACATTTAAGAAATTAGCTTGTTTATTATTTTCTTGAGTAATAGTACAGTCTGCTTATAAGATAAACTATTAGCAATTATGAATTGCTTTTCATAGCAGAATATGCCACTTCAGATTTCTCTTACATGAAATTGTATCACTACAAGAAAGAAACTAATACATTGGTCTCTTTAATCAATTCTACACAGTTCACCCTGATCACACGCTTTATAAGTGCAATTTGTATGGACTATCTTTCATCTAATTAATATTAATCTTCACATTAGAAGCTCCTGGGTTCACTGGCCAGAGCAAATAGAAGCCAGAAATTATGCTCTGTCAAAATGCTTTCAATCAAGTTATCCAGGAGAAACAATGTTAAAAGGTACAGAAGCTTCATCCTTACAACTAAAAATAGGTAACTGAACAAAACAGATTAAAGTACTCAACAACTAAAAAAATGAAGCAGACTATAAAGCAGTGGGGAAAGGTTGCAGGGAAGACTGTTTAAAGAGCATAGGATTTTAGGGAGTAAAAGAAAATTTTGCCTTTCCTTCAGGTGCTGGACGAGAATTTCCTTAAACCGCTTTTTTTTTGTGCTTTAGTTCAGTTTTCAAGCATGAAGCAAGCTGTAGGCCATTCAAGCATTTAGTTCATCTCCTAAAAAACTTTCTTAGTAATAGTCAATCCTGTTGACATAACACCCGGAGATATGAGATCACTAAAAGTGTTCCCAGATAATGACACAGCCTCAGTATTGCTGAGTTGAAAGGAATGGTTCTTAAGGCTGGTATGTCTCATGTCAGCTGCTGTAAAAAAGCCAAAAGAATACCCTTTTGTATTTGTTCCCCTTCCTCACTCGAGGGTTTTAAAATTTTTGTTGCAGACTCTGGAGCTGTAGAGTGTCTGAGTCTGCTAAATACATTTCCTTAAGCCCAAGAGACTCCTTGAACGGTACCTGCTGTGGGCAAGACTAACAGAAAGAGCTACATGTGACTATACCCTAGGAGATCAAGAAATTCTGTAAATACTTTTCCAGACTAGAGAACTGAACCGCACAGCTAAGTCACATTTCTAAACTATGAATCTATCAGATAGCTCAGCAATTCTGAATCCCAAAGGGATAAAAGTTTTACGAGTTACATTACATCCCTAGGAATCTGCAAACAAAACCGGCCTGTATAGGATACATTTGCCTCTGCATTATTTCAACACATATTCCTTGAACAGGTACCGAAATCACCAATAACTTGAAGCACTGTGCTTTAAACAGGAACTAACATATAGCTACTGAAATTACAGAGAATAAGAAAAGCCTTTTTGAATGTATATCTTACCAGGAATCCTAAAGGGGGGATTTATCAAGGCAGAGAGCACATCTGTTATTACACAGATTTTGTACCATAAATGCAGCATCTAAAGACCCAAAGAAGGGCCTCTGGGCCCAAGAGCATGTTTGTGTTTTACTCTGCTGTTGCAGGCAGCCCAACAAAAAAATACTTCCTCTCCTTGCAAATTTTGCCTTCCTTAGCATCCATACCCATTCTTCTACAAGCTCACTCCCTTTCAGATAAGCTCTTTAACAGCTCTATTTTCACTGGGTTAATCAGTAGGAGGCAAGAGAAGCCTGCTCAACAGAAGTATAACAATGAAATGTAGGCTTCATGATACATTTTAATTCTGGATTGTCTCTACTTAATCACCAAAAATAAAAAAAACATGGCAGCTTTGTACTCCTCTTTGCATACTATCAGTGGCACCAATGAGCCTTCTTCCAGTTCCTATGCTGCACTCAAGTCCGCATTCACATCAGTGTGTGCCCAACAAGCTTGTGCTCTCAAAGTAGCCAATGGTCTCAGGAGGCAACCGGCAAGAAATGCACGGAATGCTAAATCCCTTCTACTTGTTTGCTGGGTTTGCTCTCCAAGCCATTAGTGGAATGGCATCACCCAGCAACAAGTGCAGAAAAAACAGACATGAAGGGAAAAGCATAAGGGAGGAGATGGTGGAGCTGAAAGAGCCTGCAATAACTTAATCTACTTTTTCACCTCATATAATCAAATCTTTGAAAGGAATATCCTCTACTGGCACCATGTTCAATTCCTGGCAGTGTGAAAAGTTTAGTCAACAAACCTGTGCAGTTTTTATTCAAACAAGAACTACACTACTGTGAAAGCAACTTGATCACTTTTAATAAAATGACTGAACTAACAGCTTAGATTAATACATAAGAAAACCCCAGCGATTCATGCGGAGACAGATATGAAGCTCAAAATGTTTCAGCACATGAGTTCCCTGAAGTTCTACAAAAAGAATCTTGCTGTGACTGAATTTCAAAGGAAATAGATGAAGAAAAGTAGTATATAGTGTCACATTTTTTCTGCAGTCTAATGACTAATGAGAGACATTTAAAATATGTTCTACTTCCAAGCATGTTCACAGACATGAAAAGTAGTACCTTCCAAGGTACTAAGTCTTCACAGGATTACAATTCACTTTTGCTATTGCATTAATACTGAAATGGCTGTCATGCCTCAAGAAATAGCCCAGCTAGACAGGAATACTTGTGGGTGGGGGTGAGTTTATTAAAAAATCTCACTGCAGAACCATCACAAACAAAACAAACCTCCAATCCCAAACTTCTTCTTAAAATACACTCTAGTACAGAGCTTTCATGAACTAAAGAACATTATCTCATTTCATTATGGAGAAAAGATTACTTGGCTATATATGGTTTATATAGACTAGGGGAAGGCATACAAATTAAAAGCTAGTCATCTTTGTTCATGGTAAATTCTGACATGCAAAGTCTTTTTCACAAAGAATTACCTTGGTCCCAATATACAAAATGAAGCCATCTCACAAGCAGGTATGAAGCACTTGCAAGCTCTCCTTAGAAGTTATTAGTCGTTGAGAGGTACAGTCATAAACTTCCCAAAGCAGCACCCAACATAAAGGGATTTAATTATCCTCAATATTTGGCTATGAATTTTATTTGTATCTGCCAAAAAAAGGGAGAGTAATGGAATCTGCAAACAATAGGAGAGTTTGAAAAAATATTTCTTTCTGCTGCCAAAAAAAAATTAAAAACACAGAATAATGAAGACATGAATCTCTTTCCGCCCATGGTCCACAGAAAAAGACACATGAATCTGAAGAATGTTATCTTTAGAACTTATCCCTGCTACTGCCCCTTGCCTTCCACATGCATTTATCAGTTGTCAGTCTGTTTCAGACTGTAAATAAGCCATAATAACCTCCATATTTCCCTTTGCAATATTCAGAAATTAATCTATACATTAGGATATAAAACACTAAAACACTTCACTGGTGAAATCTAAGAGATCACCAAACACAATACTAGGAGAAATAATAAAGATAGAAAATTTTTGAAGGATGCTATTAATCTAAGAAATAATTAGAGTGAGTCTTCTTCTAGTAAGTAATGTCAAAACTCCCACAGATTTCTGAGACAAGTCTGAGCACACAGTGGAGAAAAATCCTTGAAGTCACATGAGTTATTAAAACATTAAATATCAGATCCTATTTATGTAAGGCAATAAAACTCAACTTGTCAATCCTGCATACATTTCAGTTCTCCAAGTAACACATGCAAAACTTAAACAGATCACCTCCAAAAAAGCAAACAGTTTTAAGTAATGTAAAATACTAATAAAGTCTTTGACAGTATTTGTACTTCAGTAGATATTTATTTTTGGAATATGAAAATAATCTAAAGATTTAAACCCCAGGGGAATTTTACAAGCCCAAGCTTCAACAATATCTACATGAAGTAAATGTGACCAAGAGCCTGATTCAGCCAAACATTTCAATATATCATTAAAATCAGACTTTTGCTGAAGTCCTTTCCTTTTTCAACAAAAATACACAGGGCTATGTTTTAAGTGCTTTGTTGAACTGAGGCCCAAGTTCTAATTTCCTTTATTTATCTTAGACACAAAATGGCCAAAGGAAGAGGTCAAATGCTGCAATACATAAGTTATGAGTTTAAGGACATTGGAACTGCTGCTATGAAATGCCATGGGAAGACAAAGGAAAGAGAAGTAGTTTAATGATGGAAGTAATGGGACGAATTCAGATAGTTTAAGATAAAGTCTAAAAAACTGCCTCAAAGTCTTTTAGCTTATTTGTCCTATCTTTTCCTTGCCTCATACAATCTTTCATCTTTCCAGCTTCTATTTTCTTAAAGTAAAATCTTAAGAGAATGTAGGCACAAATAACAACACAAAACAATAAGCAGGACTAGACAAAAGTCACTGCAAGCAGCTGCACAGAGAAGCCCTGCTATGACAAGAGATGCACCAAATGATTTAATAACATTTTCTTTTGGTCTCCAATCTCTACAAATCCATAGTTCCTTCTGCTGTCACAGTACTTGCAAATGCACCAATTCTGTGCAAAACTATGTGCAGTAACTAAGGAAACAGAATTCATTTTTAAGGAGGAATAGAGAATGAGGCAGGCATAGCTCCCTGCCCAAAGGCTTTTTTTTTTTCTCTTTGGTATAGTTCAGCAGTGTCAGGATTCCACCTACAGATACCGAAAAAACTGTAAAAAAGCAGTAAAGAAAGGCTTCTCTGCAACTCAATTCATTGCCTCAGATACAAATAAACTTTTCATGTTATAGTACAGTAAACCAGACCTTGGAATTTTTAACAATACAGTTCCTTAACAGGGCTTGGAATAGCACTGTACTCTGTCCTTTAAGACATGACAATAAAAGAGAAGGAAGTCAGGTTATTACACACGCAGCTGATGCTCTTTGATAACGTTCGTTTGCAGAAGGTCACAGATGTGCACTTTTGTATTTGCAGAGGAGAATTAATTAAGAAACTAGGAGTTCATAGTTTGGCCATCCCCAGACGCAAACACAGACCTATAAACAGACGGACTTGCATCTCCTATTCCCTGCTCCCACACTACCAATAAACTTACCACCAGCACTATCTGAGCTGTGTTCCTTGCAACTCCAAAGCAGAACTAGACTGACAGGATAGAGTTTTGATTACCGGCTTTTGAGAAGTCCTCTTCTTCAAAGCTGCTTATGGCCTAAAACAATTGTTTCATGTAGGAGAACAAAAATGCAGGCAGTTTTCATACAGACTACAGAAGCAGGGTGTGTGCAGGTAAAGGGAACAATGCAGAAAAACCAAACAATTGCAACAGGAAGGAAAGAAAAAACTAAATCCAGGAGAGAAACGGTAATTCTCACCCCTAAGGATTTATATGCTTGCATACACACATACATATGTAAAAAAATAATGTGTTTACATTTAACTCCTACCTGTCTTCAACTGAAAAACTTATTTGACCCCCTGCAAACCAGAACTGGATACTGCAGTACCTCCACTGCCTGCTCTAAAGCAGTATCTTGCGCCTGCACTTGTCCTGTCGTTTCAAACAGAGCTCCAGCAGAAAGGCTGAGTTTGTAGCTAAAGATGTTCCTGATACAAAAGTCACCTGTATGAGCTTGTATTTCAGATGATCCATATTGGCATAATACTTTTGAGAAAAACTAGACAAAATGTTAGCTTCCAAAAACATTACCCAAGGAACTGAATAGGTCAATTTTTGGTAAAGGACAGGTTATTTTGTTTTTGTTTGGATTTGAATATTAAATCTCCCAAGAATATAAAATGAAATATTATCCTGGTCTGTCCATTGGTATATTCAAATAAGATGTTTTCTATCTCCAAAACCATTTGGGAAGGGTTAGTATTAAATAGATTTGGAAGTTTTCTGATCAAGTATTCAAATCTTGACTTTCTCAGAAACTAACAAAGAGGACACAGCAGGATCACCCATACAAATAAGCAGCACAATTCTGAGGAAGCCTTTACTCAGTAACAATGCAGAGCTTTGCCTGGAATTTTCCAGCTAAAGAATAAGTACCTTTTTCAGGCTATACTTAGGGTAAATATATGCAAGAAAGATAAAAGATGTCTGTCTTGTTAATGAAATGCAAACATGTAATGACCATTTGTCTTCATACTTACAGACAACACCCCCAAATAAGTAAATTGGGCTTATATTATGCTTATGTTATGCCTTATGTTAGCATTATGGTCAATATGACAAAACACACTAAAAGCAGATAGAGAACAGTTTAAGCTATAGAGATGAAGACTAAAATTTAAATGCTGCAAATAAATGAACTGTGGATGCACCTACTTTAACACTACACTTTAATAGTGAAGCATGCCTTTCAATGGTCTAATTTACTCATCAACATCAAAAGAGTTTATTTCACTGACTCCTGTTAACCCTTAGTGAATTTGTGCCTATTTCCAGTATTTTTTCCTTCTGTTGTCAATGTTTATTCAGGGTGTACACTAAAGGATGGGGAATACAAGAGATACATTTTAAGTTCTTCAATCTAAATCCTACTTTTTGGCTTTCTGCCTCTTTCCTAAATATTAAAACAAACTACTCATTTCTTCAAGACCTTCTTACTAAAAATAGACGGTTGGACTGCTTAATTGTATTAGCTAAAACACAAACATACGAAAAAGGAATGGGGTTTGTAGAAAAAACATTGACGAGAAAAAAAAAAAAATCACATTTCATCCGGCCTTCCCATCATCACTTAAGAGAATTGTTTTGTAGTTACATCATCAGGAAATAAAATACTATCCTCCAAGGACCCCAACTCTTTACAGAAGGGGAAAATAAAAGGAAGGCTCAAAGTGCATATCACCCTCAGAGAAGTTAAGCTAAAGTCACTTTTTTTTGTCATATTAAGAAAGAAAAAAGAAAAAAAAAGAGAAAAAAAGAAAAAGTTCCCTTAGAACAACTAATTAAAGAAGCTGACTCGGAATTTAGTTTTTCCCTTTTCAAACTCCATACTGCGGGACCAAGTGGAAAACATTGTATATAATCAGTAACAACTCCTAACGACTTTATTATCAGTGCTGGAGAGGAACTGCCCTAATCCAAACCTTCCGCACGTTCTGCTCGACCCTAAGCTGGTGGACAAGCGCAGTGTTTCACATAGTGCTGGGCTCAGGCGGAGCCAGCACCCAGAGCAGGCCAAGCTGCCCAGGGCAAGCCGAGCTCGCCAGAGCCCAGCTTGCCCAGAGCCGAGACTGCCCAAAAGCCCAGCATGCCCAGCGCAAGCCGACCTCGCCAGAGCCCAGCTTGCTCAGAGCCGAGCCTGCTCAGAGCCCAGCTTGCCCAAAGCCGAGACTACCCAAAAGCCCAGCTTGCCCAGCGCCGAGACTGCCCAGAGCCCAGCTCGCCCAGGCTGTGGCCGCCGGCGGAGAGCCCCGAACAGCGCGGCGGAGCTGCACCGCGCCTTATATGGCAATGCGCTGACGTAATGCCGCCTAGTCTCTGCCGCGCAACGCGCCCATCCCGCATTGTTCAGCGGGAGCGCTGGAATGCTCACAGGCAGCCTCGATGTCACCGCGCAGCGCCCGCGTCCCGCAGCACCAGCTCAGCCGGGACTGCTATAGTCCGCCAGCGCAAGGTAAGGCAGAGGGTGGGAAGCGAGCTTCTGCTGGCAAGCACTGGCCCTTCTGGCTTTTTCCTAGTGAGATACCTTTCCTTTAAAAAGTCACTTCCAAAAAAAAAAAAAAAAAATTAAAAAGAGGGATGAAGACTGAGAAACAACGAAATACCCCAAAACAGCATCAGGAGATCTAGAAGATGTCTGGTTAATCATATATGGGGTGACTATTTCGAGCGTTAAAAACTGTCTTTAAAACAATTCCTACAGAGACAACTGACGAGGAATTAATGTAACGTTAAAGAAGGAGAGAGTTATGAATTACACACACTTTCCAAATGGTCAGATAAAATCGTGACTGCATTTAAAGCTGTGGAAGGGGTCGAACAGTATTGTAATATATTAGATCGAGCTACTGCCTCTCTTTCTGCTACATTTACATGCATATGACATATATTAGTAGACATGTACGCACACATCTCTAAGCATTTACTATACTTTTGAAGAACTTCTACTGTAGTTCAGAGTAATGTATAAATTGCCACAAACATTACTTTGCAATAAGATTATGCTATGTCTAAAAGAAAGAATTGCAACTAGTTTAATTACTAACAAACTTTTCAACTCCTACACACTGCTTCCCTCTTCTGTGTCTTGTGTGCAAGTGTCAAATCACAAGAGGGCAGAACTGTCAGATTTTTGATGAAAAACTTTAAATCCTGGTCAACATACGATGAGTGTGAGAATCAGAAAACACACTGCTCTCTTCAAGATTTATTCTCCAAGATGCTCAACAGCATTGCAGTTTTTAACTCCAGGAAATGGAATGAAAAACAGTTCTGACGAGGTGCAAAGCACCTTGAAAGATTAGACTTCAATGTGTTTATAACTCACACCTGCATAGTATGTAAAATTACACTCTTCTCTCCATTAAGGGCCAAACAATGTTAAATCTTTCTTTATAGGAACAACTGCAATTAAGTCAATTGTACTGTTCTACTTGCAAATTGGAACTACTGTGCACTGCTCTTCAGAGTCCTATGTGTAATTTAAAATACCAGAAAAGTTAGAGATTAAGACTTTTAAACTAGAACTCTTCTTGAAGGTAAAACATGTTTTTGTGGTATGTCTTTCGTTTCCTTAATACGAAATTAAATCAGCATGAAATTTTAGGACAGAAGTAAGGGTTCTTTTTCCCTTTATTAATGTTTTAAATCCTGCAAAATCCTTGTTCAAGTATGTATTTAGGAAAAATCAAAGTTGATACAAACATATGCATTGTTGTGGTATCATGCATACATGGATTTAGAGCCTGAGCCAAAATATCTTGTGTGAACTTTTTCATAACTTTTTTGGCTTTAAACGAGAAAATATGAAGCACTTATTTTCAACATGCTCCTAAAAATGTAAATATAAAGAAACCTTTCATTTCAGAGATAATTCAGATATTTGTGGATTATTAACCTTGGCAATTAGATAAAAGTCACATCCGTGTTTCCAGCATAGTCTTTTTTGTAACAAGCAAAGTTTATACCTCTGTCGATGAGAGAATCAAAGAAGAGGGCACTGTATAGTATATATAGACTGAAAAGAATCCTAGCAACCAGAACAAATGTAATCTCATAGTAGAAAAACAATACCGCTAATCAGTATTCCGAGCCCCTTACAAAGTCTTCTGCTCGCTATTCTGTCATATCTGCAGACTTGCATCCTATGTCCTGGCAGTTTTAGAATGATTACTTAGTTTTGTAAATATCCAGTGTCAAGTTACAAAGTAGAAAATTTAGCTACTTTATGAACAGATGTGTTAGGAACCAAAGTTAGGTAACAGTCCTCAAAAAGTGTCTGAGTAGAAAGGATAAACTAAAGAAGTCGAAAGACTACAATATGACAAAGAAAAAATATTAACAGAAATGCTACACATGCAATAAACATATAAATTTGATAAAAGCACTAAGTAGAAAAAGACAAAAGCCTCCCCAAGGTAAGAGACAATTTCAGCTACTCCAAATCCAACAAAGGGTACCTTCTATCACTAATTACTGCTTCAGCAGCATCTAAAGTACCATCTGTACTGTGAATACTGCTAGCCTAATACAAATAATAGCATCTATCGAAAGCCAGAACTCTACTTCCCATACTCTGTTTTCCTTAGATTAAAAGGAAAAACATTCTTCACTTAATACTTACAGGACCAATTTTGCTCTCATTTATATTGGTGAAACTCCAAAATAATTAGACAGAGGTATAATGACTAAACTGTCTCACTGCTGTTTTTCTCCCACCACTGCCTCTGTATTAAATACCTTTGTTATATCAGATTTCTTTATATGTATTGGGTATTAATTGATTTGTATTCCTAATTTTAAGTGATTAAAATGCTAGCTTCTGCTAATTAAAAGTAAAAGGAGACAGTGAAAGAAAATAATCATCACATAACTCAGTCTTAAACAACTGTATTTCTTCATCTAAATTTTTTATAGTAATTTTTCACAACATCCAATGTGAAAACATTTTAAGAACAAATATATCCTCCAGAAATTAAAGTCAACTTCCTATCAAACTGCATTGACCCTTTGCTCCTTTCCCGTCACTTCCCTTTCCTCCACTGACAAACATTTGCTGACAGCAGAATTTTTAGGAATTTGATCCAGAAGACAAGGGATCTAACTTAAACTTAGTTTCTATTCCCCATCAGCATCAGTAAAATCAAGTCATTTCTTGATTTGTGCTGAGTAACAGCATTTTCGTACTATTTACCTAATACTATGAAAAATTACCGAATTTACCCTTGTCAGAGGATTAAAAAAAAAAGGGCCTGGTTTTACTCATGGTGAGTTTCCCCTCTGTGGCAGATCTTAAAAGACTGACTTTTCTTCAGGAAAAATTCTTTACCACACGTAGTTTGGCATGGGCAAGTGAGCAACCACTGCTCCTCTGGACCTTTCCTACAAGCAGGTGTTCCCAAATCCTGGGTGTGGTACTACCTGAATACAATTCACTAAAAAAGCAATTAAAATATCTAAGTCAGAGAATCCTAAGGAGTTTACAATGTAGGAAGACACATCTTTAAAAACCATTGAATAAAACTGTAGTTCTGTAAAGTTCTGTCTCATTAACAGTTTCCCTCAACACTTTGTCTTGTCACCAAGTTGATTTGAACTTAGAAACTACGTCTTATTAAAAATTTTTAATTGCTGAGAGTTTTTCTTTCATATTGAATGGATTCTGCCATGGCACCCTTAAGGTTTAGGTTAAACTTTTTGATGCAGCTGAAAGCTTGGGTAGTTCAACTATTCACTAAACTGTATTACTTGGCTTCAAGAAGGTAAAAACCACTGCTGAAAAATTCTAAATATAGTGTCCCTGTGATTTAAGTGAAGTAATGGACATTTTGACTCTTAACGCCTCTCAGTACATTATGCTGATTTTGAGGTTTGCTGTGTTTTCTGTCAGCAAGGCAAAAATCACTTTGATTTCATGTCCAGAGCACCATGCTCTTCCTGAAGTTCAGTAACTGCACTCACACCTATATGGAGCACCAAATGGAGAACTCTCAGGCTGTTAGAGCTCACTTCTGTCAAGCATTCACAATTTCTAGGAGAATGTATTTGAAGATTTTCTGAGGCAGTCTGTAGCCACCAGTTAAAAACAGTATAAAAAACACCTCCAAAAGCAATTGTTCCTCACCAAAGCTGTGAAGAGGTGTATGCTCATGCAAACAATGAATGCTGGCAGAACACCCAATAACAATATTGTATAACCCTCCTTTAATAGCAATATGGAAATATGAGGGGTGAAAGTTCAACCCAACCTTGCTAGGCAACATTTCAGCACAACTTAAAAGTCCTATAACCTTGGTCATTCAAGCTGATAAACACATGACCTTTTTGCCTATTGCAGAAGTCACCCCTTCTGCTGCAGTTCATCATGCATATGATGATAATATAACACAACTGCTTGACTTCAGCCTGAGGCTGGGCAGGTGACCATCAGAGAGCAGCTGCTGAGGCCAAGCAGCAGAACTTGAGCCATTTTGCTTCACGCTGCATGCCCACAGCTGAGAAACCAGAGCCCACAACCACCTAACTGCTCATGCCCAAACTTCCCAAACCTTTACAGATGTACGTCAGGTAAGGCACACAAAGCTCTAGTGAATATGACAGAGAAAGTGGATGGGGAAAAAAACCACTCCACAAGAAAAACACTCATCTTGCATACACTTCAGGCATGCAAAACAATGCATCAAACTGCATTATCCTTTGTAGATTTCCAAAGGCCTGGGAAGGAACACAACAATTGCACTTAAATGATGGATAGAGTTCTTAAAACCTGCCTTAAACCTGCCTAAAAATGCTATTCAAAGCATTTTCTAAAAAATTCATTGCAGACAGCTAATTTTAAACTCTGTCTTTTTTTATTAGACACAAAGCTTATCTAGTGTTTGCATAGCAACTATTGCAATGACAGAGTAAGAGAATGAAGAAAAATTTTTAAAACTGAAATGAATCAGCATGATGCTACTACCATAAAAAAAAAAAAAATCACACAAAACTGGCTGCTTAAAAATGGAAAGTAATGCACTCATAAAACTCACATTTTAATTATGCACTGGATTTTAGCACACAGACAAAACTATCTAAGAGTTAAGTTTAAACTGACTGAATTCTGTCAACTTTATATGGATTTAATCTTTTTTTTTTGTACAATTTACACAGCTTTCAGTCATTAAGTCTAATTATGAAAAAAATTAGGAAATTTTATCACATATAAGTTTGGCCTACCTAAAACTAACATTACCCATCACATTCCGAAACATGATTCTATTCTATTTAACTACAAAGAGGTTTCTCAGAAGAAGCCTAATAAATGCCACAGTCATTTTTGTTTTCAACTTCAAAATGCTACTATCCCCCTGGTCAAGCACATTCTACACCTCAGTAGAGCCATTCTGTTACAGATCCATACCTAAAAAAAGAAAAGTGATTTATACTGGTCACTTGAACCTCAGCTCCACATTTGGGACAGCCAATCCCTAATCTAAATATCTGAAATCCAATGTTGAACACACTAACTTGGATGTAGGAAGGTGTGGAAAATAAATGCAATGCTCAAGTGTTAATGCTTAAAGCTGAAACATTTTTCTTAACTTGCAAAATACTACTAAATACTCTTTCATGTAGAGAGAAGTCTTTTAACTAGCAACCCATTATCATTCCCAAACTAAATACTGAATTCAAGTAAAAGGCCACCATGAACCTTGGCAGCCCTAAAACCTCTAAAATCTGTGTTTCTAAAGACATACCTAATATATAAATGGATATGTTCATTTGCATAAGAGTAAGCAGAGCAGGGGGATAAAAAGCCTCTGGAGCAAAGTCAGCAAGCACAGCTTCACTCTAGGCCAATTCCAGATGACAAATCGCTGCTGACGAGGGTGGTGCAGGGACGACACCAACCGGTGGAGAATACTTAGGCTTGCACTGGGAGATGCACACATTGGTTCCCTTTTGGGAAAGCAGCAGACAACAGCTGATAGAAATATTCACAATGACACACTTTGCTAACCCATATAAAGGAGGACGATGAAAATGTAAGCTGGTATACAAAGGAGCAGCCACTTTGGAAAGGGTCTACTTGCCCCTGCTTTGCTCCCACCCGCCACTTAGAGCTCCATAGGATTACTGACATCTCTGTAAATAGCAAAATTTTCCTATTTCAATCTGGATTAACTGGGTGGGAGGAATCAGAAATTCACATTGGTAACATTTTATAACTTGTAAATAACTCTCTCATATATCTAGATTAAAGCAGTTAATTAAACAACCTGCAAGTTCTATCTAGAGATAACTCTTTTATTTCCAGCATTTGAAACCACATTATTAATTAGGGATAAAAGCTAAAATATATTACATCGGAAACATACTGTACATGAAAGCATGCTACAGCTCCTTCATTTTCAGTGACATCTGAAACGAGAAAATATAACCTGAATACTGCAGACCATCAGCCAAGAGGCAAGAAAAGAGATCAAGTAAGGCGTGTAGCCAAACGTCATGTAATTAAACTGAGTTATAAATCAATTTGGGGTACACTAACAAGGCACAGAATGTTCAACTGAATTCACAGTTCCTTAAAGAATAAGGAACACAAAGTTGTTATATGAAGGGACAGGGGAAGCATACATGCACGTGACCCTCCTCTTTCCTAAAAATGCCTTTTCCTATGACAGTTTTTGAAAGGCAAAGAACACTGGAAAACAACTAAAGATGGAAAAAGTAAGTATTTCTCTTCGCTTTAGGAAGACTGCTCAGATCAATTTTAAAAGAGTTTAAGAAATCATTGGTCACAGAAATGGTAGAACTATTTAAATCCACTTTTCATCCCAACAATTTAAGGGATTTTTCCCTAGGAAATAGAGAAACATTTATTTTACAAAGCAAGCAAGTTACTCCAGCTGCTGAACACATACGCAAGTAGCTAAAAAAACCAAAACACCACAACCACCCCTATCTCTATTATTGACACTCTAAGTGGATATATGACTAAAGGATCCAATTTCTTTTACTCTTAAGCAGGGTATTTGATCTTTAATACAGTGAACTCCCTGCACAAAAGGCTGCACAAAAATGCAAAAATCTTACTTCAACACATCATAATCAACAGATCTGAGAGTAAAACATGTTCTTCAGTTAAACAGTTCACTACAGGTGAAGAAGCTACTTAAACTATCATTTGCTACTGAACTATGTGAATGACATCTGTGAAGTAAACCTTGCTTAGAACTATAAACATTAAAAAAATTCTCAAACTATCATCTTTAGGTCTCCAGTGTAGCTTCCTGTCCTGTAGTCCTGTGTTAGTCCTCTTTGAAGAGGATCGGTTTGGATAAACCATGTAAACTTAAATGCTGAACAAGAGCACCTTTGCTGAGGATTAACATGCTTTAGACAAAACATGCAGTGACTTTGCACCTTCAGATAATTCACCGAGTGCTCCCAGGTCTATCTGGCCAGAAGGCTACTGGGAGAAGAGAAAATACAATTTCCAAACATTTAGCAGGTTTAGAACAAATAGCAAGAACAAAGTCACCAGAGCTATAGAGGTTTGATACCTAGAACTGTACTCAGAAGCAACTTGTAATGCATCAGAAATAGTTCCAATACAATTCCTTAAGGTCACGTAGTGCAAACCAGAAAACTACTGGAATTCTTCATCCCTTGTAGCTTCAAAGCCAGCTTTAGCTAGTTAACCCTGCTGCAATGCATTGCTACCATCTCTCTCACCTTGTGTCTCCAAAATGAAGTGCTGGCCAAGACTATCTTAGAGACAATGGACACTCTAACGTTATCAAGTCTGTGGGGAAAAGATACATATTTAGCTTCAAAATGAAACTTCTGTTTGATATTATCACTATTTCTGTTAAAATTATTACTTACAGTCTTGGCTACCAGAAAAAGCTGCAAATATATTAACAAACCTGACAAAAGCCTCAACTGCACTGCTTCTTGCAAACTAGCACCAAGGAAAATTTAAATACCTCACACTAAATTTGCAGTAACGATTAAAATTTATGTTTTCTGACAAAAAAGAAGGAATGGGGTGCCATCCAAGCCCAGTTTCAAACACTCAGAGTTTATTAAACACATACAGAGACCTACTTCAGGAAATAAGCACACCAGAAAAAGGGCTTACTTTTGTCTTAGAATGTATGTATATAATAAAGATTTTATGGGTATGAACAGAACAGTACCCTGAAGAAGTCATGGAATTTGAATCCTCCTGCAAAGCAGTGACACCACCTATATAACTTCTGAGGAATGTTTATCTAATTGTTTATAACCAGCCCCATTCCTCCAAAAAAAGGGCAAACTCTCAGTCTTCCCTATCAGTCCCATTCAGTACTACAAGTACCTTTATTTAACTCACCCTGTTTAATCTATGTGGTTTTAATCACTATTTCAGCACATAAATACTTGTCTCGTGCACTGAACATGAAGGGTGCATAATTAAGTTTGCAGACAATTTCCACCTGCCTAGAAGCAAGTGGCCACTGTATGACTGAGCAGCTTATCCAGCGCTGGCAGCACGTGTAGAATGCCTTCAGTTCAAAAGACAAAGTGTGCACGGCAGTATGGAAAGTTCTAAATTCTACCGCTGGTGATGACTGATAATATAAGGCCATGGTTAGCATAACAGATAGGCACAGTGCCTACTCTGCCTATGGATGAAAATGCAGCCACAGACATTTATTTTTATATAAATGTGTGTTAAAATTGTTTTAGAGACCATCCAGTTCCTGTAAATGTTATGGGAAAATGACATTTACAACTAACCAGTCTCCTCTGAGTAACATGATGTGTTATTGTTGGCTCAGTGCCATTTTCTGTCATACCAAAAATATTAACTAATTGAAGTTTTAAAAAGTTTGTATAAATTCGATCCTTGCACAATTATGCCCAATTCTGGTCAAGACAGCAGCACCAGCACTGCCTCAGGTGATTCAGATACCAGAACCTATTTTCTCAACTGCACCCCACCCCCCAAAAGTCCATAAAAGAGGTCCACCTTGAACCTACACACTATGGTATTACATACAGAATAAAAAACCCCACAGGATTTATCTATAGAAATTGCTTAAAGGAAAGTCAGACTGTTCTCTTAATATAAAACAATATCATTACATTGAAGTTTAAAAATATGACTTAAGGGTTACAAATTTACACCAAGCTGAAGCAACTGATCTGTTCAGAGAATCAGAACTTCTGCAAACTCCTCAATCAACTCAAGGATGCAGAGTAAATAGCCAAGACAAAAACTCAGACCTCCAACTATTACTCTTCCAACAATAGTAAACACAGCATGGCAGTGATAGCAAAGTAGTCTTCCACAAACCAAACACAATCCTACACATGGCTAGGATCCTCAGTGCTAGTAGCAGCCTGAGCAGGAATACCCCGAACTTGGGCAAGCTGCACTCCCTTGTTTGTGCCTAATCTTTTCATGTGGAATGGAGGTGAAGACAGGCAAGGCTCCAAAACACAGTTTTCAGGAGCTATCTGCTGTAAGTTTTTCACTTGGTAAATCCTAGCAGGAGGCTGCAATGGTGTTGATTCCGAGTACTGACACTCTGAACAGAAAATGCAAACCCATCCACCTGCCCACAGGGTAAGGGGTGGATTAAGCCTTGTCCTGTTTATCTCTGCAGTATTGAGTGTTATAACACTGGTGATTTTAAAAACAGCTCAGTAACTGTGGTTAAACAACAATATTCTAGCAGGAATAATGCTTAAAGTATACACTTAAAACAAAACTCAGGTTCATAAAGACACGTGATTTCTCCCATCAATTTAATTTGTTATGATGTAACATCAAATATCAAATCATGAAATGCAATAATTTCAATGACACTGTTGTTTCAAAATCACAAATTACAAAAAGCAGTCATTGTTTAGGTTTATGTTGTGTAATTACTGCTCTTAAAACCTACTTGGGTTAATAATAATTCTCAAAATCTGTTACAGTAAGTTAACACTGCTTTTCCATTTTAATAAATCTGAGGATCAGGCACAAAATTTCACCTGTTAAAGATGAAGACAAGATAGAAGCAGGACCTGGATTAGTAACTGAAAAGTTCTGCCTCAGTCTTTTGCTTTGACCCTTATACCACATCTCTTGTGGTTCATCTTTTCATTTCCTTCTGAAAGCTTTCCATCTACAAAACTAGAATTTGCTGGCTGACGTAAATTTGAAGAGCTCCAAATTCTGGTGTTGCTTCTGACATTACTGGCTTTATTTCTGACTTTAGAGGCAGTGTGGCAGGAGACATTGAGAGAGATTTGGGAGGAAAGGGGAGGTGGTGAATATGCACTATGGTAATATAAAAAAAGAAATCCCAAATTACTAAGTAACCAAACCAAAGTTCTACTCCCATGAGCTGGTTACCTTACTGAGGTATTTAGATTCAGAATAGAAGAGAATTAAATCATGCTACATGCACAATCATATGGCATTGAAATGCCAACAGTAATAGATATTGACTTCAAAGAATACCTGAAAGAGCTGTTAAATCTACAAAGAGGGAGGAAGAAAGCAGAATGCATCTCAAAAGCGGTGACACATCAGAGTCCAACTCACAATTCATTGTGCCATGTTTTCTAATAAACTGAATGCTAGGACCCAGAGTTTTTAAGGCTAACTTCCACCAATTGTGGTCTTGTCAGGTTAGTGCTCATTTAAATTTTTTGCAGAAAAAGCAGTCAAGGGAAAAAACAGACCAAACCAAAAACTTGCCAACAATTTAATAGGACAGCATCTTCTTCACTCCCACCTGAAAATTCCACTCCCAGCTTCTTATCATAATCTCAGACACTGCAGATGGCTGCCATTAGAAGATTAGAAATGAGTATCAGAGTTAATAATCATCACATTGACAGTCAAATCCTTACTGCCACAGAAAGCATTAACAAGACTGATGTTTTGACAGGTGATTTCCAAGAATATCTAGATATGAAAAGAATGTAATTCAAGATATAATTTTTTTTCTTAAACTGAGGTTCCATAATAAAACAAAACTGGATTTTAGTGCTGAAGTAAAATTACTCGAACTGGAAGTTAAACCAGTCTTAAATCTTAAATTAACCAATATAAATTTGCTAAAAAATTCTCACACCATTTATTGTCAGTGAATTTACCCAGGATTTCATAACATTTACGAGTGCAAATATCTCTATATCGCCAGTAAGAATTTTCAGTAGCTTAGTAGTTGTGAAATCACGGTCACAAACTACATTAGTGTTCCAGAATAATTAATTTTTAAAAGCATATACTATCTGTCTATTTTTACTAAGTATCACAGCTAAATACATCTGGCTATCCATGTGAAATTTTGCCTGTTAACCCAGAACTGGCAATACCATTTATCTTCTATGACTTTTATTAAGACTTGTAAAGCAAGCCAGCATTTTAAGCATCAGATAAAACAATAATTACTTTGTCATAGTCTATGGAGTAATAAGAACTCATACCCCTCTCATTAAAAGTTCTCATTTTATAAAATAAATTTCCTTATTGGGAAATTTGCCTTACACAGTCTCTTGCAGTTGCGACACCCTTTGTGGAGGTTTCAGTAGTAGCATAAACCAATTCTTTGAAATTTACAGATGTAAATTTATGTAAAGGAAAACAAATTTTAAAACACGTATTCACATTCTGTTGGGAAGTGCTGTCTGATTCAGATAAAGTCAGCAGATTACACAACGCCTATGGTATGTTGTTGCTGCTGTAATTTCAAAGGCTTTTGACTTTCTTTATGACAGGGGAAAAAGAAGCATTAATAAGGATAATAGAGAGCCATAAAAACGCTGTAACACGTCTTCATAAAAACTGCTCATCAATAAGTAGAACTGTAGGCAAAGGAAAATACAAAATTTAAAAAATGCATAGCCACATCAAGACCAGAAACACTTTAACAAACCCAAATTTTGTTTCAATGAACTGTGGCAGGCACAGACTGACTTTCTTACAAAAATAAATATTTAACTGTTAACTGCACTGATGTAAAAAAATTAGAATAACTTGCAAGATTTACCAGAAATGATGAAGTATGTTTCTTCTCTTATTAAAGGCCAGACCATGTCTTATTGCTAGCTAGGAAGAGTGCCTCAAAGGAAGAGGCATGACTTCATCCACATTTAAAAGCTTTCAGCTTACAGCTTTTATTTGCTTTGTACCAAGGGAAATTCAAGCATATGTCCAAAAACTTTAGAAGCAAGTCTCCCTCATATATAATAACCTGTAGAACCTCTTGTAAGCCACATCTTTCATCTACAGAAGGGTGAAGAGCATGAGCTAGTTAAAAATACGTATCTTTATGATTTAATTAAAAAAAAAAAAAACCACAGAAATTAAAAAGCACAGCCATTTCTGCAGAATGGTGTGATACAGATACTGATAATATGTATATTAAAAACTCCACACACTTCAGTGAGAGGAAAGACAAAAGCTGAGCTTTACAAACCGTCATCTACTTCACTTGCATCCTTAGAAGATAGACTTTTCTAAAGTTACCGGTACAATACTGCGTAAACAAACAAACAAAAAATCATTATTTTATATCTTATTATTCAAAGAATAGCGATTCATTCCAGAACAAACTAAAAAAACCTGAAAACTAAAAGTGTTGCAATCTCAGCCTCCCATACTTTCTTTGGTTTCTGTGAAACTCAAAGTAAAAGTCGCCCCTTTCTGTTCTGTTAAGAACATAAATTAAACAATACCCATGTAATACAGGTCTCACCAGGAAAATGGAAAATCCCACTTAAAGACAAAATATTATGACATGACACCAGGACAGTAAACTGTTATGGGAGTCTCCACATCTTGTGGAGAATACAGTCATTATGTTGCCAAATATAATGTAGTGTAGCTGAAGCTATATATGCACTTGAAAAAATGAGGTAAACAAGACAACACAATTGAATGCATGGTGTTAACATCAAGAAGCTGTAGCCTGCATATTGAGGGAAACAACTACAATGAACAGAGGAGAGCTGAGAAATACAACTTCTTCCAGGAAAGAAAGGAGCAGTTAACTAGTATTGCAAATAAGTACAATATTAAGCCACAATAAAGCAATAATTTAAAACAGAAGCTCTAAAGAGTAAATAATAAGACAATGCCCTGACCCTATTTCACTACCTATCAGTCATGTTCATGAAAACAATTTCCAATGTCTGTTTTTGCTTGCCTCAATTCAGAAAGGGTTGCTGTAGTCCTGTGAAGTCAACTGCTTAGAGTTGTCTGAAAGCTTTGTCTAAATTATATACCTGCTTTTGCCTAATACAAAATTACATGATCATGAAATTCAGCTGGCAAAGAAAATGATAAAAATATTTTATTGGATAGGGGAGTGTCTGTTGTTTTTAAAAAATTATTCTTTATTTAAGCCAACTTTTTTGACCTTTGCATATTTTCAGTAAAACTGCTCTCTCAAATACTCTGGATATTGTTCTTCAGGAAGACAGTACTTTGGATGAAGTTAACACAAAATATTTTTACCCTGTTACTAAAGTCAAAAAGTGCTATTATCAGTTAAAGCACTTCTTCAATTAAGCACTTAATTTCTTAATCCACATAATATACATAACCAAACATTAACTTTGGTTATGTATATCATCTGAATTTTCAGAAGTCAGGTTCCCCAAAAAAAAACCCTGACCAAAATTAAGCAATTATTTTAAGAACACAAGCAAACAAATAACAGCAAAACCCTGAAATATTTTAGGGTTCTCTTCCATTCCCATGTGCATATGTGCAGATACAGTCACTGTGACCTACTGAACCATGAAACACGAAGTCAGCAGCCAAGGAAAAATCTGTGTAAATATTAACAGACTCTCAGGTGTCTTCTTACAATATCAATCTTTACCCTATCCAAGAAATCACTATCTATTCACCACTGTTGAGGGTATTTTCTATATAGGAATATATGACTAAGCACACAGTTATCAAAAGCAAGTGAAAAACCTTAATGACACAGTATCAAAAATATACCATGCTTAATACATCCCTTTTTTGTTCCTGGAAACACATTAAAATCCTTTAACTCACAATTGCTGGGCTATGCTCTTAACTTCAATCAAGTGATTTTATAGAAGTATTTTTTAAAAACTAAATAGATCACAGTCATTACAAATACTTGCTTGTGAGTCTGTTTGAATCTTAAAACTGCATTTTATCTTTTGAATGAAGGAATAGTTTTTAAATACTCAAAGTCTTTCAGCATGACCAAAGAAACAGACTCTCTTGAAAATCCTTATACAACAATCCAGGTATTAGTAATTTAGGGACTTTTGTTCAAATAGCCCATGCAACACAGACTTGATCAGACTTGACTTGATTGTCAACTTATTTTATTTGTTATTTATGTACAATTATTTTACCTGCATCATAAAAAATTTATACAGCATCTCTATGAAACTACAATTGTTTGTTACTATTTGGCCTAAGAGCTTCTTTCCAAAGCAATTTAAGGAGCATAAGTTGCTGGAGCATTACAGTTTCATTTGGCCAGAGAGATATCAACTACTTAATATGGAAGCGTTGGGTAAAACACTGACTACCTAAGGTATTAATGACCAGTTAAATTTGCCTTACAAGAAGAAATTACAGTGAAGAAAGCTAAAATAAATCAAATGCTAGTAAGTCCAAGTACCCATATTAGTATGTCTTAACTTCACGCACACACAAAACCTGAGTTCATTCCAAATGAAATTGTTAGTTGTGCTTCTGTTATGGTTTTATAGCTATGGCAACAGTAAATCATCAATTGAACTTCACTACTAAAGCATTTAGAGACAAGGGTGGGGAAGAAAAAAGATTTTTACACTAAAAAGAATTCAAACTGAAAGTAGCACTGAAAAGTGGACAAAAAATTATATACCATGAACACAGGAAAAAGCTGGCTTTGAGATGGTGCGGTCCCTTCCCCATTTATTTCTGTCAACTAGCAGCATTCCTTCAAACTCATTTCACAAACCTCTCTCTCCCCATTTCTACATTTTCATATCTGTTTTCCCCATTATGTTAATTGACTGTTGTAAAGGATTTGTAACTGCTTCAAGACTTTGATGTTTATGGCTTCTTCCCATTATATTAATCTTTCATACAAAGCATTTCATTACATTCAACATACTGCAACTTAGGCACTAAAATAGAAACAGTAGGGACTATGAAGATGCTATAAGAAATTTTATTGTCATGGATTTCTATGCGACATCCTCATTAAATCAGACAAGTCTGATGGACAGTTGTAGAATAGGAAGGACTTCATCTCTGTGCAGGAAACTACATTGCTTCCAAAGGGGATGCTGCTGGGGCAGCCTATTGCCCAGGAATATATGCCTTCGGTCAGTCAACAGCTAATTAAAAGCTGTGCAAAGGAGGCTGCTATCTAAGCTCTTCCTGAACTAAAAGGAAGGCTACAACAGGAACTTGTCAGTGGGAAGCTGTAAAGACTCATCTTTTGCACAAGGGCATCACAATAGTGACCATTGACAAATGTGGAACACAAATCCTGTTTCATGATTGCAGTAATTTCTAGACAGTTGTCATCATATTTCAGAGGGGGAAAAAATAAAGTTTAATGGATACTAATGGGTGCTTAAACAGTCATTTTGTGCAAGTACAGTCTTGATAACACAAGTCATTTCCTTCATATGATCTACATAAGTAGAGTCTGTACCATACATATGAACAACATATAAATTCTAATACTTTATTACTTTAACCTAGGCTTTTCAGATTTTTGTTTAATATCAGAATATACTTACATTAGGTTTAGGAAAAATCTGATTGAAAGGAGACATATGTGGTGGTCAAACATAATCATACTTTAAACCAACTCCATAAGCATCTCCTTGACAAAGAAAAGTCTACAAAGGAACCTAAGAAGTTGAGGTATTTGGAGGCTTCTTAAGATCTTACATAAACAAATGCATAGCCTTATCCCAAGTCTCTTGCAAATTAAGTATGTTGCATCCCAATAAACACAGAGGATTAACATAAACTTGTAAAATTAATTTTGGAAAATCATCATGGAAACCTTCAAGAATCATGTAAAAGCAGGGTTGCACTTATCATATCTGCAAATCCAGGCCTAACACACATTAAGACATTTGGGCTTTGTTAAGTTCAAAAGGCACAACCTGAATATCTGTTTATCTGCTGACTGCATTTTTGTGTGTGTGTGTGTTTGATACCAAGTCACAAGGCCTGCACTTTCACTGAGGACCAGTTTACCTTATTTTGCTCTGATGTGCTGCTTAGGAATTCACATTAGGCAGCCTGACTAACTGCCCCGTGTGGCTGCTTTTCCTTCACATACTCAAACGTCCTTAAGGTTTGATCGTAAAATACCAGGATGGTTTATAAATAACAAAGCTAGGAGGTTTATGATGCTAATAAATTATATCTGCCCTTGAGGGCTGCACTGACTTAATTTCTCAAGCATTATAATAATCACATTTCTTAATAAAAAAGATTTTAGAAGGCACAACACACACAAAAAACTAAACAAAGCTTGCATGCACATACCTAGCCTCAGCAAACAGCTGAGAGAAGTGCAGTTCCAGTGCAGAGCACCGAAATAGTTTTGTTGCACTGATCCCAGTCAAAAGCTGAAAATGTACTCAAAGATGCACAGTTACTGAAGTTGATAAGTCTAAATGATCATACTGAAATGTTCATTACAAAAGAATTTCTGAACAGAAACTAAGGCCAGTGGGCACTTCCAAATGATGCTGCAAGGAGAGGTCTGCTTGTAGTTACAAGTGGATGTTCATGGACATCTGACAGAAACGTAATATTTACACTGTGTTTTTAAATGCCCACTAAAATGGCTACAAAATACAATATTATTTCCTCCCACAGACTGAAAAAGCTTCTTGAACAAGAGACAGTATATCAGGCAAAAAAAGAAAAGGAAAACAACAAGAAAATAGCTAAACTGAAAGAAGAATTGACTAAACTGAAATCCTTTGCTTTAATGGTCGTGGATGAACAGCAAAAACTCACTGAGCAGTTGAATCAACAAAGTAAAAAAATTCAAGAATTAACCTCTTCTACAGAACAAGCACATGAGAAGCTGACTTTTGCTGAAGCAAAAATTCAAGAAGAGAAACAGAGATCCAGTAGGCTGGAGACTGAACTTCACATGCAGAGCAGTAAGATTTCCCAAGACCAAGAAGCAATGATGGCCAAACTAACCAATGAAGACAGTCAGAATCGCCATCTCCGGCTGAAAGTAACTGCTCTCAGCCGACAAATCGATGAGCTGGAAGAGACCAACAAATCTCTACGAAAAGCAGAAGAAGAACTGCAAGACCTGAGGGATAAGGTAAATAAGGGAGAGTGTGGGAATGCCACACTTATCAATGAAGTAGAAGAACTACAGAAACAACTCCTGGAGATGGAAGGAAAAGATGAAGAGCTCATAAAAATGGAAGATCAGTGTAGGGAACTTAACAGAAAGTTAGAAAAAGAAGCATCACAGAGCAAGAACCTTAAAGGGGAAGTTGATAAACTTAATAAAAGAATTATGGAGCTGGAGAAACTAGAAGATGCTTTCAACAAGAGTAAACAGGACTGTTATTCCCTGAAATGCAACTTAGAAAGAGAAAAAATGTTAACAAAGCAGTTGTCCCATGAGCTGGATGGCTTAAAAGCTAGAGTTGGTGAGCTTGAAGCAATTGAAAGCAAGTTAGAAAAAAGTGAGTTTACACTTAGAGAAGATTTAACAAAGCTGAAGAGTCTAACAGTGATGCTTGTGGATGAAAGAAAAACTATGGGTGAAAAAATAAAGCAAACAGAAGAAAAGCTGCAAGCTGCAACTTCTCAGCTTCAGGTGGAACAAAATAAAGTGATGTCAGTTACAGAAAAGCTGATTGAGGAAAGTAAAAAGGCACTGAAATCAAAATCTGATGCAGAGGAAAAAATGTCCAATGTTACAAAAGAAAGAGATGAACTGAAAAACAAACTCAAAGCAGAGGAGGAGAAAGGAAGTGATCTTGTTTCCAAAGTGAATATTCTAAGTAAAAGACTTCAGTCACTGGAAGATGTTGAAAAAGTGTTTCTTAAAAATAAACGTAAGGAAGGTACTAAATCTAGCACCTCCTTGCAGCAGGAAAATAACATAATCAAAGAACTTTCTCAAGAAGTTGAGAGGCTTAAGCAGAAGCTCAAAGAAATGAAGTCCATAGAAGATGATCTTATGAAAACTGAAGATGAATTTGAGTCTCTAGAACGAAAATATGTCAGTGAACGGGACAGAGCCAAGCTCCTATCAGAGGAGCTGGAGGCTGTGAAAATGGAATTGGCAAGGTATAAATTAACAGAAAAGGCAGAGTCTAATCAGGAGCAGCGCCTTTTTAAGAAACTCAAAGAAGAGGAAACTAAATCAAGTCATCTTTCCAGAGAAGTAGATGCACTGAAAGAGAAAGTTCATGAATACATGGCAACAGAAGACCTAATCTGTCACCTGCAAGGTGATCACACAGTCTTACAGAAGAAACTCCTCCAGCAAGAAAACAAAAACAGGGAGTTAACAAGAGAAATGGAAAGCCTCACAAAAGAACTGGAGAGATACAGATCCTTCAGCAAGAACAACAGGCCTGGTCTTAATGGAAAGAAAACTTCAGATGTGCAAGTTTTTTCTAAAGAAATCCAAACAGATCCAGCAGACAATGAACCACCCGACTACAAAACCCTCATGCCTTTAGAGCGAAAGGTCATAAATGGGCAGCTCTATGAAGACAGTGATAATGAGGTGGAACAAACAGCGTCTTTCAAAAGCAACTCATCCACCACAAACGCTGCAAACAAAAAATTATGGATCCCTTGGATGAAGTCCAAAGAGAGCAATCCTCAAAATGGAAAGGTACACACAAAGCAAAATGGAAACTGTGCACAGACTGGAGATCTAGTGCTATGCCATACACCAGGGCAACCTCTTCACATAAAAGTAACTCCAGACCATGGACAGAACACAGCAACCCTTGAAATAACCAGTCCTACCACTGAAAGCCCTCACTCTTACACAAGCACAGCAGTTATACCCAACTGTGGCACTCCAAAGCAAAGAATAACCATTATCCAAAACGCCTCTTTAACACCTGTAAAATCAAAAGCAGGAGAAGGTTACATGACCCCAGAGCATGTAACTTCTCCTATTACTATGACTACTTTGGCAAGATCTCAAACTCCTGAATCGTGTGGTTCTATAACTCCTGAAAGAACAATGTCTCCTTTGGCTTTACCTGGCTCAAGTTCTCAGGAACAAACACTCTCCTCAGAGCCTTTGGAAATGGGAGCCAAGCATGCTGTTTTTAGAGTATCCCCAGACAGGCAGTCATCATGGCAGTTTCAGAGGTCTAACAGTACAGGATCAAGTGTAATAACTACTGAGGATAACAAAATCCACATCCATTTAGGAAGTCCTTACGTCCAAGCTTTCACCAATTCAAAGCCCATCAGCCCTTGTAATGCAGTGCAAGACAACAGAACTTCAGCACTAGCTAATGGCCTCCCCACTAAGCCCACCAATAAAATCACCAGCAGTATTACTATCACCCCAACAGCCACTCCTCTTCCACGGCAATCACAAATTACAGTAAGTAATGTCTATAACTGACCCTCCCCATACATGCTGACACCCTTACCAGCAACCCATCCTGTTTCTCCTCCCAGCAAGAATTATTTGGAACGGCCTCTTTACTTTGGGAAAGATCTGTGCATGAACAATACAACAGCATATGGAACTAACGTTAAGTTTTGCCTGTTTAGTGTTATCAAGTGTGCACTTACTGTATATCTTCTCATTGAAATACAGTTATGTAAAATATTTAGTCTTGCACTTGTATAAATGCATCTTTTGTATTGCCATTTTCAAAATAACTCACATTACTTTTGACTGCAACTTGCCTTGGTAAAATATTTTAACATTACAAAAAGCCAGTAAATAATTGATTATTTTCATCATTGCTTGCGGAATATTTTTTGTTTGTTATATGTGGTTTGTATTTTTCTGCATGTATGGTAGAATTTGAATTAAGCCATAATACTGCCTGCTAACTTCAGACAAGACCTGATTCATTATCTTCCCTGCTATTTCCCAACTCCTTCTGGCTCTCTCATTTCAGGTAATTATCAGTACATCACACACAAACACATAAAATATTATGTATGGTTAACATTGTTTGGTTAAAACTCTTTAAGCCTTCCTGCCAACTTTGCTTATAAATGAACCAAGTTCAGATGCTTGTATCACAAAGTAATTCTCCCCAAAGAAGGGGGTTTTTTCCAATACAACAGAAAAACTGTAATCATTTAGGTACACTGTAAAACAATAACCAGCAACATTTATATTTCTGAACAATAGTTCAGGAGAAGATTTACATATAATATTCAAATTTCATCTAAGCTCCTAGCCATCAGTTTGACAAACAGTATACATCACACAGGTACACTGAAAAAATATTCAAGATTACCAAACTGTGGCATCCCTTCATGTTTTTCACTTCACAGGGAGAGAAAGCTTGACAGAAGCATTAAGAAGCAATACTAGACCAAGTCTCCAAACATGCAGGCCTCTGGGTCTGGGTTAAATAGGAGTGCTACACAGAATGGACAGAGCAGGTTAAGGTATTTTAATGACAATTACAGTATTTGTGCTGAGGAAAAGGACAGAAATGTAATTGATTCTGTCCTTTACACATGTGCCAACAATCAATTTTAATTTCCCAGAAAATACTGCTAATGGTGGAGCAGCTTCACATACAATGTAAATCAGTCCCCAAGATCTGGAATGCACTTTTAAACTTCTCTTTTTCGCAAAAGCTGTACACTCCAAATAAAAATTGTAACAATTTTTCTTATTCTAAAAAGTTAAATGCCCATATATTTGATGCTTTGAGGGGGCGGGTATTATTAAAAACAAAAACCAAACTGCAACCTCCTTATCAACAAGGAAGTTTGCAAGTAAGCAGAAAGTCCCTATTCACTAAACCCTTATCTTTATTCTGCCTATATTCCCCAGGCAAAGAAAAATATTTCTGCAGTATAACTTAGCAACGGATTCAGCAAAGAACTTTGGCCCATGATCTCACACAATAAGGGGACTCTATCATTTTAAGTCCTTTTGATTGACAGGAAACTAAATGTTTATAACTGTAGATAATAACTGCTTTTAGAACAGTTTCTATTGAAAAGCAAAGTACACCACCCATATATACTTTTTCTCAGTAAACAATGGGAAGAAAAAAGTTAAATTATATAAGATATGTGACAGAAATTGATATTAACGTATGTATTACAGTTGAGCAATGGCAATTTCAAAAGGTGAAAATGTGGACCTGCACAACCCCAGCTTATACACCCTGAAGTTACTAGGCTTCATAAAAGGTCCTTCTTCCTTGTTTTGTCTCACTCTCATCTTCATGGCTGCACAAGTGAGCTCTGAGTAAGACCTGGATCAGAAGGAGTACATAGTCTTATTCTGCAGTGCAAACTTTGACTCACATCAACTTCAGCAAAAGTTACTGATGAAGATAGCAGCCAGCACTCAGGCAAAACAAGATTATAAAAATTTCAGAGCATGTTAATTAAATGAACAAGTTACCTAACTACACTCAGGCTGCACATTCTTAACTTCAGGGCTCAGTCAAAAGGAAAAATCAGTACATTCAAAATACATTCTCTGGACTTCTGTTCTTTGGGATACTGCATATCCTGCTGATCTATACCTAAGATCTCTGCAGGAACACATTACAAGCATGGTACTGAGTAACTGTGTCTGAAGTACGCAATTGCTAGCATACTAACAGACACCAAATTCTCCAAAAATTAAAGGATTAATGCTTGTCCTCCAGAGTCACTAATATTTTCTTCAGTTGGACTTAAAAAGCTTGTAGAAAAAAATCATATCTACCTTCAAAAACACACAAAAAGATGTTGATCATTAACCACCTGGCCATCTATTATAATATCTTACAAAAGAAAAGCACAAATCGGGACATAGCAATAAGCACACACAGTCCTTTGGACAATTACCAAGCTATTATGAATAAGGATGCTCAATCTTTAAAGCTAAGACTTGAATACAAAACCTAGATGAGAGTTCACACCATTTACAAGTATAATCATCTAACAGGAGAGTACTTCTGACCCTATCTTAAACTCATAATGATTTATCAGTAACTTTCTAACTAACAAAAGACAAAAGAAGCAGCCACTCATGACCATTAACTCCTAATTAAAAAGAACGAGCACAGCCAGGAAATGAAATTGCTACATTTTCTAAAAACACACCTTGTTTAAGGGATGCTTACATTCCCCTACTGGCGGAACAACCTCTGTTGCAGATTTAACTGACTTCACAGCAAAATTTTTGTCAGTCATTTCAACAGATGAAAGATCAAATAATTCTTTTTGCCTGACAATAGCATTTGCACAATAAAACAGGTTTGCTCTGTTCGAATTCCCAAGATCAATTTCAAAGCAGAGAAAATAAACACCTGGATGTATTTGCTGAGAGCTTAAACTGAAGTGTTTAAACAAAAAGAAGTTAGCTGTAATTTTATCATAAAATAGCAAATAGAAAGCATAGCTTAAAGAATCAAATTATCTCGAGTTGTTCTGATCATCACTCCATATTTCAGAGTATTTCCATTTTGCCAAGTGGGAATATCCACCTTCTTCTTTGGCAGACAATGAGAAAACAGAAGAGCAAGGAGAAATTTAAATAACTTACCTGCACATTGATACAAGCACTCTGAAAAAAAAAACAAGCATAATCATATTAAAATTTGACAAGTAAGGCAGCTTTTCTAGGAATTTCAACTGCTCTATAAGTGGTAAGTATTGCTGTTAATTTGGAGGCTGAGACACTTTTGCTTTCATCAGGTGCTCAAAAGCCTAAAGTCTGACAGGTATGTAATGATTCATTTAAATGTTACAGGGAAATAAGGTCACACACTAAGAAGCGTATATCAGAAGGATTAAACTGTGAAAGAGAGCGTAAAGACAGTTTTCAGCAAATCATAATATCAATCCTTCTCTTTTCCAAAACTCTTGGCAAGCATCTTCTCTAAGGTCTAAAAATCTACCCATTCCCCTTGATGTTTAGTTCCCAGGAAAAGAAAGGGAGAATTAACTGATTAAAAAATGACAGCAGTTACCAGCCCACTTTCCTTCATCTCTTTGGTTTTATTTCAGTGAATGATCAAATGGACACAAGCAAGAGCAGCACAAACACTTTGGTGCTCAGCATTTTTAAGCCATTCTTTTTATGTGATTAAATAGCTCAGAAGAAATACTTGCAATTTTTGTCCTTAGAGGGAGGATGGATGAGGGAAGGGAGGGAAAAGGAGGAAAAACAAAAAGAAGAGAATACAAAGCGATAAAGATAATCTGAGAGCAAAGTGCCCATCTACCAACTATGAGGTAGTATTTCAAGTTATTTAAAGAACTCATGTAAGTCACTAATTAAGAAATAGAACTGACAAAATTACAGGAGCAGACTGCTAATCTTCCTGATCCAAAGCACCACAGCCAATAACATGTCTGGAGGCAGAATGTAAGGATGTAATAAAAAAAAAACTGCATGTAAGCATTTCATGCAAGGCTTAGGAAGGCATGCTCCCCACACTGGGGAAAAAATAATCAGAAACAGAATTGTACAGCTCCATTTTCTGAATAAGATTCAATGAATGCTGCAGCGTTAGGTGACGGAAATGGAGTAACCATCTGCAGGATGACTTTGTCCCTAGAAAACAGATACTGAAACAGCCAAATCCAAAACTGACAACTGCCTAATCTCCAGGCTTAAGTAAAGACTACCAAAACATTATGTTACCAAGAAACAGAAGAGAAAAAGATCTTATGGTTCAAGTACAGCACAAGTGGGTGTATAAAAATATTTTAAAATTAACACCAAGCACTGTAAGTGGGAAATTGCTCAAAAAAGACAAACCATAAAAATTCAAGTTGTGTGAAGTGTTTTCACAGGCCCCAAGATGAAGCTGAATTCTCTCTGTGCTATAGCTAGCACATTAGCCAATGACCCACCATACTGCGGGCACCCAGAAAGCCTCAAATATCAGTTGCCAACCCAGTATGATTCTCTTCTGACCACAAAGTATTCTTGAGGAATACTTTTTGAGTACAAGTGGAAAGACTTTTTTTAATCATTGTCTCTTCATGTGCCATGCAGTGATCTGACATCACAGAGTCTTCAAACAGGGATGGGCCAAAGAAGCTCCCTCCCCTTTTTCACCCCTACCACAACCCATATTAAAAAATACTGCCCTTTCAGTTGTGCTGTCACTACTGTCCCAGAAGGCAGCACTGTGAACCAAGTCAAGAAACTAACCTGGATTTAAAAAAACAAAAGCAAAACCACAAGCAAAAAGCTATACCCCACAAATCCTCATTTAAAAAAACCAAACCAAAAATCAAATAACCAACCTCAACAAAACAGGATCCATTTCACAGCACAGCTTTATAAAAGAGCTACATCAGCATAACTGAATGGACAAGGAAAAAGGAAAAAGGAGCATTTTATAGTGCACTCACTGCCAAAGTCTGGTCCCTCACCTTTGAAGCTAATACTGTTGTCTGAAGAGATAAAATCTAGCATGCAAATACATCAGAAAGCACTTCAAATAAACAACAAAATTCATTAGTCCCATTCACATCATTCTGGATCTCTCTTGGGAGACAAGTTAATTGACTTGTTCAAAATCTGAGCAAGGCAGCACTGAACATGACTAGTATCTATATTTTCTTACCCTTGATTGTCTCAAACACAAACTCCTATATGTCACGTTTTATCCTGAAGAAACATCAATCTTAGCTGGACAAAAGGTAGAGTGTTTTTTACTTTAATTATCATTTTAATTATCCTTTTATTTAATTATCATTTTTTATATATATGAGGAAAAAATAGATATATATTGGAAATAAGACTCTGATTAACACACCTTTTAATGTGACCTTGCTAGAGGAAAACCACCTGCTCACCGACAGAAAAAAAGCCATGTTGGTAAAAGCAGAGGGTCGTTTTCCTTCTCCACACAGAACACATTTGAGTCCACAATAGTTACCCCTGTAAATTCTTTCAACATACAAATTTACTAACATGGGGAAAATATACTCAAAGCTTTTGGACAGACAATATTGGTAATGACGTTTTCATGTTAAAAGGCGTGTGTGGATACAAGTGCAGTTTCAAACATCTTTAAAAACTGCCTAACTTAGATATATCCAACACAAATAACCCTACCTGCCTGCAATCTGTACAGAATAATTTTCTGCCAAGAATCTTACTCAACAAATGGCAATGTAGCTTTAAACCAAATGAACCGCTGGTCTCACCCGGAGAATTGTATTCTCTCTAAAACCACTGACACTTAAGCACCTGCAGAAACATGTAAGTGCCGGCACTCCCCTCTGCAGGACACAACTGCTACTGCAGTGTGTGTAGTACTCTAAAAAGGCCACACACTTCTGTTCCAAGGGACCCCCAAGTGCCTTAACAAGGTGCCTAAGAACCCTTTGACTTTCAAGGGGCAAAGAGAATATTAACAGCTGCATCATGATGCTAATCAACCAGCCCCAGGTAACCTTGTCCTAGGGGAGTTGACCAACAACATAAACTCAATTCTCTATTAGAAATGAGTCTTTAAATTATCCAAAATTTAAAAGATTATCACATTTCCCAGGGAAGACATGTCCCAAGGAAAGCAAGGCATATAACAGAATTTTAGAAACTGTAAATGCAACTTCTGCCTCCAACCCTTCTTTTCTCCACCACCAGAAAGCAGATGTAAACTCAGCATTCAGGAAATAAGACCACTTATTTAAGTAACACATTTAAGTGCATCAGTGCAAATTGTGTCACATATATGGAAATAATTTCTAATATTAATATAGATTTTTCTTTCAAATATGCCATATTATTGAAATCGAGATGGCTGTTATAGAGCAAATATCAGCAGAAGAGTAGAAGATGCAGAAAACAGAGCTTAAAAAGGATCTCAGGACATTTTTGAGCCTGTTCCCTCACTATAAATTGACTTAAAACCTTCCAAACTAAAACTTTGTTCATATGGTTCTAAAAAACTTCTGCAATGACAACTTTACAGTTACCCAGGAATCTGCAACAGGCTTGAAATATCCTTAAGAATCTTGCTAAATTCGAAACTAAATTTACATTGCTGAAATTGTACTCCAGTATTCTCTTTCCTATTCCCTCTCTGGACTCTGAAAATTATATTCTCTGCAACAGACTTTTACCTATTAGAAGACAATTATCACGTCTCCTCTCAGTTTTGTTTTCTCCAGATTAAACAAACCCAATTGTTCTCACACTTAATAGCTCAAGTACTACGACTCTACAGATTATTGTAGAGTCATTTTCCCTCTGCCGAGCTGTTTATAGTGGTGTGAAAATGCAATGAGCCAAGCCAGACAACAGCCTGGCTTAAGTCCTACCAGTGTCTGTAAGAGCAAGGATTACACTGCTCCTGCTCACACGTCTCAGTATAGTCACACACAAAAATGTGTTGCATAAAAGGAAATTCAGAGCAACTGAGACTTCTCACTTTGGATTCCTAGAAGACAAATGCCAAGAATTAGTGAAAGAAAAGTAAAGAAAAGTAAAGAAAAGTAAATAAAGTAAATATTTGAATGCTCTACGCAGTAGAGGATGCCTAACCAGAAATGTCTGGCTTGGAGACCAAAGGGAATATTCAAGTTTATCACTAAACCTTAACTCGGTCTCACTTGCAGGCCTCGCTTTCATTCTGACTGCATTCAATCACACAGGAACTAATTTAAGTCCAGCAAGAGACACACGTACATATACAGACATGGACTTCTGTGTAAAGTATCTTCAGCACCATTCCCTGGCCACTTTCACTAAAGCTGAAAATTATATTCTTACTCCATTTTCTTAAACTAAAAATTTAAGCAGTGAGAAAGAACCTTATCTAAACTTATTTCTCCTAAATCAAGTTCTACAATGACTGTAGAAACACAAACAAGAAGACTTACAGCACAAGTACTATATGCCCCCCCATTTAAATGAATAAAGTTCAAACAGGAAGCAAAGCACATGTCAGACTTTCAGAAGGAAAAAGAAAGGATTATGACCAAAAGCAGGAGAACTACTTCAACAACACAGAAACAGAAATATTTTCTCTCCCTGACACTCCCACACACACTTGCCTTACCCCACTCCCCAGAGCAAGCACAGCATTGTGTTAAAAGCTGGCCCATACAAATAAACCATCTCTGTACCCATGGGGGGAAAAAAACAGGTGTATATGGATATATATCCTGACATTTCAGAGCATGCTTCCTCCGTTGACTTCCTGAAATTTGAAGGGCCATTTTCACATTAATATGTGAAATTTTCACAATTGTCACCTGTGCAGTGTTTGTCCCCACCCCTGAAGAACCTGTTGTCATTCACTATGAGACAACAAACATAGTCCCCGTGTAGAGTTTTGACTCTAACAGCCTTTCTTCTGCCAATTCCTATTACAGGTACTTGATGTCTACTTCAGAAGTCAATTTAAAAATGACGTTCAAATGCAGCTTTCTTGATTCTTAGATCATTGCTTGCCCTGAAAATTAGTTTTAACTGTTTATTTCTCCAACTAAGCATTGCTGACAAAAACTTTGCTATTTTCCGAGTCTAATGCCTTGAACCAATATGGTGCTGGTATACTTACAGACAAATGTTCCACATAACGTTCTAATTTAAAATATGTCGCCACTTTAATGTTTTTAGGGTTAGTTGTCATTGTTGCTGCAGTAATTATTTGTTGACACTTACTTAGACATATTAAGTAAAGGAAAACTGCATAACTACTCAGGTCACTCCTGGGCAATATTTTGTTTCTAGGGTTGTTTCAAGAGCATTAATGGCTGCTCACAAGGGATCTCTGGAACACAAAAGGCAGCTCAGCTTGTTTTTTGAAGAATAAACATTTTTTTTTCCTTTTCTAACACTTGGAAAGACAGCAGATATAAAAAGTGGCCAACAGATGGGAAATCAAGGACCATTACTAAACAGCAATGATGAACACAAAGCCAGCAAATTCAGACTGCAACTGAGAGTCCAAAACAAAATGAGGGAGACTAAAAACATTCATCTTGAAGGAGAAAGTGAACTGGTAGAAAGCATGCATAAATTTGAAGAGAATTGAAGTAATTCATGGTGTGCACAGAGATTTCCCTTACACAGAGTTTAAAATCAAATTGAAAAAGACCACTAAAATCTATATATAAGGGTTTTTTCAGTCACTGAGGTCTGTCTAAAAACCAAAATAGACATCCCAAGATGCAAGCCTGCTACAGCCAATGTATCTGCTTACATGCCTCTACGCTAACTAGTAGGGAAGGACCTAGGAGTATTGCACAAGGATTCTCAATACACATGCAACTAAACCAATGCAGAATTTTATACATGGTTATTTCCAAGTGCTTTCCAGACAATTCCCATATAATGCCATTCCTTCTTTATAGGTACATCTTACAGCAGGTTAAGCACTGATCCAGTCAACTGACCCAAAATGTTCTGGTTACAACTGTTGTCTGAGATTCATAATTTGTCAAGTACAAGTTTTAGAAAATAAACAAAGTTCAGTCCTTGATCCAGATGCACATGTAACTGAATTCAAAAAGTTAAGTGTCAATAAGTGTTTTACTTAAATTTAAGTTATTCAGTCTTTCCTCTCCAGAATTTATCTCAGGAATGATGAGAGAGAAACCAACTTTTAAGTGCTACCTGAGGAGGAAGAGAACTAGATGGGCAGTTTGTTAAATCCTTGCCTTCAACAGGAGTCAGACTGGTACAATCACTGAGGTGCAAGTTCAGTTGTCCTGGCACAGAAACTTACCACTGATATAGTCTATCTGCACAGAAAAAAAACCCCATAATACAGCTGTTATCCTTAAGTTTGAGCCTACGTCAGGAGTTAGAACAATTCAGTTATTGTGGCCACAATCAAAGCCACAGCACAAGCAAAAGAGAACAGTACAAACTCTGTAAGCAGATCAAACCTTGACAAGTCTATCAGTTATAATGAAGCTCTAGGTATTAAATGGTAATCATTTAGATGTATTCAACACTGTCATTCAGAACTGTAAAATACAACACCATTTTGAATCACAAAAAAAATATCTGCTTTTAATGAAGTCTGAATGTTCAGACGGCTATATTGTCAATGATGGTTTTAATGAGCTAGACACTGGTGCAAACTATAGGCCAGAGCACAGGGATATTTCAACACCTAGCTTCTCACTGATTCAATAAAACCTTAGAGCCTGAATACCAGTCAGATGCACAAAACCTGTAAACATGAGGGCCTACAAATACCGTCCTGAAGTACTAACACGACTGGTCAATCAACTCCAGACAACATTCCAACCACTTTGTAAGCTAAGGAACCTCTGAACTGGAAAATTTCTGAAAAAAAAACCCAAACCAAACAACCAAACACAGCTCTTAGAGACACAATCTCACCTTAGCATGCAAGACTTTACATAAATATTTTTATCTATTCACCTCAATGTATTTACTAATGATGGCTAATCTAATTCTTTTCATTAGATTCTAGGGAAACAGACACATTTTCTATCATCTCTATAATTACATCAGATAGCAGCACTGCCAGTAATAGCCCACCCAAACATTTTATTCTCAATACCATGCCTCATCTACCAGGCCATACCACATGGTCAGAGGTAAACTCTTCCAACTCTGCACTCATGGAAAGCCATGCAGCAGGAACAACAATTATCCCCTTCAACATCAGTTCCTTTCTTAACACAGTGCCTTTAGTAATTGAAGCAAAATGTTTTTTGGTTTGGGGGCAAAGGGAGGATTCTTTTTTTCTTTTCCTGTCCCACTAACAATATGAATGCTAAAATTTCAGACTACCATGAAAATGCATGCTAATTTTGTTTATTCAGTATTTAACGAAGAGTTTCAGTCAGGTTTAAGTGAAAATACTGCGGGTGCAGTGCAAAAGGAAAACTTCACTGCCACCTAGAGGTAAAATCTTGAAGGAACGCGGGGAAAGAAAAACGTGCTCCTTTATCCTTACTCACTTTCAAAGCCAAACTCAAACTCTTTTCTCACTGCATTAAAAAAAAAAAAAAAAAAAAAAAAAAAAAAAAACAAAAAAAAAAAAAAAAAAAAAAAAAAAAAAAAAAAAAAAAAAAAAAAAAAAAAAAAANNAAAAAAAAACAACAACAACAACAAAAAAAAATAACCCAACCAAAAAAACTCCAAAACGCTACAAATTGAAACACGCTGATTTTAAAAATAAAAACATGAGAGAATTTAGGCACTCAAACTACATATCTCCTCTTTGGTAGTGACCAGTGGTAAATGCCTATGAACGTTAAGTACCAGGCACATGGAGTAGAAAACCCAGCCTCTGGCAGCCTGCAACTTATGGCTATCCACAGCTGGAATCTTCATCACATCTTTCTCTTTAGAAGTCCTTGATGAATCAGTATAAATTCTCTCCAAACCAATTTATATCATCACCTCAAAAATTGTCTGTCCCAATGAGTTTCCTAGCTCACTGACAAGGGAAAACACTTCTTGCGTACCTTTAACCCACCTCCAGTGGATGTCCTCTCAAGCACGCTAGAGAATTGCTCTATTCACCATAAGGCTACATTTCTGCTATTGTTTATTTTTCTCATCACAATTTATTTTCCAAACTTTAATAGGTTTAGTGTATTTTATTAATCTTCTCTCAGAAGACATTTCATAATTGACAGTGTTTGCCACTTTTTCTGTATTTTGGCATACCCCTTATTGAGCTGTTTGGACAAAACCCTGCAAAACATTCACAATGTAGGTATGGTTTGGATTCACATACTAAAAGATGATGGGGTTTGTTTTCTTCTACTCTTTTCCTAGTAATTCCTAAACTGCCTGTTACCTTTTTGACAACCGCCAGTTGCTGAGCAATGCGGAGAAACACACAGTGACTCCAAGATCTGTGTTCTGAGTGAAAATAAATATCACTACTGTACATGAACTAGTTTTCCGTACGTATATTATTTTTCAATTGTTAGCACTGAACTTATACACATTTTTACTCAATAATATGAATTACTGTCGCTTCTTGCTTCTAATACTCTCCCTGCTATACCATATGCAAATATTATCATTTCACTACTGTCTCCCCATGCAGTTTATGAATATGTTGAATATCAGAGGTGTCTATGAGGCTCAGATGCTATCTCCACTATATTATTAAAGACTAGCTCACTGCTCTGCTACCTATCCACTTGCCACTTACTGACCTTGAGAATTGTCCTTATTCTTCCACAGCGCCTACACAAAATCTGCTCTAACAAGATTAATTTGTTAGAGACCACTATCAAGTTCTTTTTTTTTTTTTTTTCAAATCACAATATAACATGGTCACATCTATAACAGTAAGTTAAAAACTTACCTAGGTCTTTTCTTCCCACATGGGTCTCATCATCAAACAATCCAATAGAATGTACCTATATTACAATATCTGTCTAACACACCTGAGTATTATCCCTGACAAGAAATGTGGATGTTTTTCCATCACAAAATTAGTAACCATGTGGGCAAACACATTCCTTGTTAGCTGACATTTCTACACTTTGATCAGTTCAGCAGTTACACTTATGAATCTTCTGTGAAGCTTTACTCTAAAGCGGCATCACACTCCGCTCACATCACCAACAGTTTCAGTGGAGGATTGCACATCACTAACAAGAATTCTGCAATTTTAAAAATCAGCTCCTTCAGAACTCTCAGAAACATACCACACTCTTCTGGGAGAACATTACTATTTTATCTCTTTGTGACCAAAGTTCAGTTAAGCCCAAATTGTTGGTTTTTTTTTTTTTCCTTTTTCATGATCCATTAAGCCCATCTGTGATGTGCAAACTTTCCCCTAAATTCCTCCATACTGAGCACATGCAATGGTCTGATGTTGGGTCAGCTTTATTCTTTTGAGAACCCCTGCCATATACAATTATCTACAGGTAAATGGCAAGCTTTTGATCCGTGATTGTTTTTATTTTTTTAATCAGCCCAGACAGACCATTATAGCACTAGGAAGTTGTTTCTCAAAACTCGTTTTGATCTAGCTCAATCTTATTCATACTTAAGTCACTAGAGTTCCAACACTGTTTTCTATGGTCCTCATTTGAACAGCATTTCCATTTTATGGGGTTTTTTTAAAAATTAAGTTATTTTACCCTGAGCTTGACTGAAAAAAGGTATATAAAAAGGTTTGTAATGCAAGAAGTTTTTCTGATGAGTACTGTGTGTTTAATCCTAGTTTCAGATAATGGCACCTTTCAAACAAGCTTCTTGACTTTACAGTTCTTCACTTCTTTTCAGTGACCATATTAACTTTTTAAAAATTCTTTTTGTATATTTACTTCTTTGCAATTAAATATGACTATGATGGATTCTGGGGGAAAGTTTTCTCACAAATACATTAATTTTGTGTACACTGGCCATGGTCAAAGAATGATCTCTCATAGTAAAGTATGAGCAGGGTATTGCCTGCTACTCAGGACTGAATCAAGATTTACTTCTGCATGTGGAAGTTCTCTGATTATTCACCCAGAGAAGTCACACAGTTCAAGACTTTGCACTGCATCACTCACTCAGCTCCTAGGGTTGATACTTAGTTGACAGACAGGAAATCCCTCTTATTTATACTCTGGGTTTCAATCTGTTCAGATTTTTTGATACTCACCAATCAAGTAGGTAAATTAAACACAAAGCTTCTGTCTTATTACCAACAACATAAAAGAAGTTCAGATATACAGTTCTAAGAGCAGTATTTTCAGATTTACAAAGTAGAAAAGGCACTAACAAGCTAAAAACACCATTTGTTTCTCCTCCCTAATGCATGACTTATTTTCTCGGTTTATTTCCAGATTACCAATGCATTCCGTCGTTCAGTTCCAACTCGGATCCCCAAACCAAAGCCTGCAAGCACAACCAAAGCACCTGTCAAAATTCCTGTTGAACATCTCAACAAACCACTCCAAGACAGCCCTTCTGGAAAGATACACATTATAAGGACTGTGTCTAAAACCTGCCTTCAAAGTGGAGGGAGAAGGTAAATAATTTTCTGTTATCTATGACATTAAAATGGATTTAAGCAATCTGAATCTCAGTAGCAGTTGTTTCCACTGGGGAAAAATCAGAAACCATCCACGTGGTCAGCCCATCAATGGTCACTAATCACAGGACATCAGGAGACAGCCAAATTCTCAGGAGCCAAAGTTAACCTCATGTCTGCAGGGACCATGCTCTGCCCCATTTTTTCTGGTGCAATTCCATATTTTGGCACTCACAGTACAGGGGCACAAGACACAAATGAGTTTCTACTACAAATTCTGTTTTGACAAGTTCTACAAATAACAATAGTAAGCTTGTCTCAGTAGATTTACAAAAATGTGGTCAATCACGTTGCAGAAGGTGTCATGTTTTCAAAGTTGGTCTAGTCAAGTGTCTCAGTATAGATATCCTAAGTTTAACAATAAAGATGGAATGAAGAGAGGCATGAAGAAATCTGCTCTTGTATAACATACTGAACTTAGAGAAATGCAGAGCTCCTTGCTGTACCAAGCATCACTTTAAAAGCATGATGTGAAGATAAGCAACTCCCTCCTCAAGGAGTTAACTAGTGTGATTATCTCCACTGAAATTCAGGGAAATGTTATATTAGGAAAACAGATACAAGAATCAAGATGGATATTGTCTGCATCAGCTACTTAAACTTTCACCATTTGGACTACAGTATTTAGATTTCAGTTCATTTAAACAGTATTTTAAAACTCCTCAAAATTAGCATTAAGCTTAACAGCAAGTCATGGCTTACACAGAAGTGCAGTTTTATTCTTGCATTCCTCCACAATTTTGCCCTTCCTTTCAACTGCTCACAGTCACGTAAAATATGTAACTGCATTCATAGCTCCTAGTGAAGGGGGCTTTTTAACTAAACTTTTTGCACAAGAAGTTCTAGTTCATTTATGAGAGAATTTGCCTTTCTGCTTTTCTTAAAGCATAACTTATTTGAAAGACTTAAAATTCAAAGTTTCCTTTCAGCCAACATATACATGAGAAAACTCCAAACAAAAAACACACAAACAAAAACATTAGAAGAGACTCCACACTTGCGGTTTCCAATTTTCTGAGAAATAACAATTGTTGCACTGCAAGAAACTTTCTCACTGTTCTATAGAATGTTAAGAAAGACTACAAAATACTACTACTACTGCAAGGAACTCCCCCACAAGAATCCTGTAATACCAACTAACATGAGTTACTGTTTTAATATGTAAAAATTAATTTGTTTCTCTGGCATTAATGTCTCCCTCATTCTTCTTCCCCTAACAGAGTGCATTCCAACAGTCTAAATGGCTCAACTGATAATATGTGGGAAAACTCCTTACACATAGGTGTTTCTTTAAGAACTGCTAAATCCTAATTCCTAAACAAAGTAAAAACTGGTGGTGATCACAGTGCCATAGCCAGAACTGCAATCCTTTTGCTGAAGCAAGGAGAGATTCTAACGCATTCAGTTACCCAATTTTTCCCTTTTATTTCACAGCTAAAAGTTTAACTTAACTACTGAGACAGTACAACACACTAGCACTGCTGTGTGACTGTTTCTGCAAACCCACAAGAAACCTATGCCTTCCTCAACAGCTTCACAAGAAATTCTCTGGAAGTACTTTAAGAAGTTTAAAAAGATCTGTCTACTGAAAAATTATTTGAGCTGTGTCCTACAATACATGCCTGTGTTAATATGCAGACATTAAAGAATGATTTTTCCATAGTAAAAAGAAAAGGCTTCCAATTTTATTCACTAAATCTGCAGCTATCAAGTTCTGAGACTCCAGATCATGTATGCTCTGATCCAAACACAGCTCACAGAAGCACACCATTGCCGTTTGCAGAATGAATGTATATAGATGTGAAGAAACACAGATTTCAAAAAGCAGCTGTCAACTTGGCATGCTTATCAGAAAGATCTTCAAATGCTGACCAAGTTCCATCACAAGGAACAGCAACTCATTGATGAGGCAAAAAAAAAACAACAAACTTCTTCAAACACAGTCCACCAACAGATCTCAGCTCTGATCAAGCAGCAGTGCTCCCACTGAATGCACTGCAATGAAGAATCTGCTTCTCAATAGCTGTAAATCACACATTACAAATTGATGTTAACTGGCACCCTTCAGTCTACAGAAAGAAAAAAGAACCTCTGGCAAAAGAAATCAATTCCTGCAAAAGCATCCTTTGCCTTGAGCCCACAAAAGACATCACAAGTACTGCCAAATCATCCACCGTAGTCCCATGTTATACTTCTCATCTATTTGTGCTGCTGACATAAAAGTGTTTTACTCCTGTCTTGCAATCGCACAATTCCTACCCATGAGGTGCACAGCCCACATAGACCTCTACTTAAGGATCTAAAACTGACAAATGGGGATACTACACTCCTGTGGGATCAAGAGAGATAAAGAAAGCATGGAGAATGAAAGATAAGGAGTGGTAACATAAAAGGAGGAAACTGGAAGAATTTCTGAAAAATAGAAGCCCACCCCCTCTCCCTCAAACTCAAACATTGCGAGATGTGGCATGCTGGCTACAGGCAAGATCAGGATATTTATAGCGCTTTAAGAATTTCTTTTCTGTTCATGGAGAAAAGAGGAAAAAGTTGGTGTCCTTCACCAGTATGAAATAAACTCCAAATTCCTTATCTTTTCCCTTGTAATTCTGAATGCAATATAAAAATCACATGAAAGACTGGACAAAGTTGTGATATGATCTGGAAAACGGGAGGTAAGGAAGTCCTGCAGTTGCATGACATGTGACATGTGTAACACTAAGCTATGCTGCTAAATAGAGAATAATCCCTAATCCTGCCACAAATCTTATCTCAAAGTTAAAGGTTTGCTGAAGAAGTTATTGGGCACGATTCTTCAGTTTGTGTCATGTGACAAGGCAAAAAGATGGGTATTTCCTTTGGCATTTTTTACCTTGGGTTTTGTGGGGTTTTTTTACACCTATAAATTACCTGCACGAGGGTAAACATTCCATTCACGTCTCAAGGTGAGAGTAACTACCTTTAATCATTAATATAGACTCTAAAATAATGGCTTCCAGTGATGAGGCCAAAAGCAAATTACAACTCTTTATATATCCATACACTAGGATATGTATTTATATGTATTTTGTGTTTTCATACTCTTTAGGTGGAGTCTATGAAAGATGTTCATACTCATTTTAAAAGTAGTCTTTTCTAACTAAAAGTTGCTAAAATCTAAAACGCTTCTGAGAGCTGAGTTATGATGAATATTCTGTAGGTCAGAACTTATCCTAGGGTTAATTTTAAAGGATCTGGCAAAAGATCAGTATTTTAAAAGTACATTTGGAATTCTGCTTTGCACCTATGGTTATGGCAGAAATGCTGTTTTAAAATAGGTAAGCAAATGAGCTTGGATAGTAATTTTTTAATGAAACTTGATGTTTCACAGAAATAAAACTGACCAAGTCTGTCAAAAGTGCTCATTAATGTGCCATTATTTTCTTGTATTGCTGCCTACATCATACATTGTGAACCCTGATTTCCTCTTTTATGCCAATGGATTTTAAAGCATTTTACAGTATCCATAAGATGCCATACAAATTAACCTTTGATTTTACCTGTTTTACATGAAAAATAGCTACACAAAATAAAAGTAACTGATGTTTTATGTTTACTGATAGCTTGTGTCAACTTAATCCAACAACAGCTCCATAAAAAAAACCTACCAACAAGTTTACAAAGGTGGGCTACAGACTGAAGAGTACCTAGTTTGCACAACACTCACCTGTAATCAATACTTGCAACACATTCAAAGAACGTTCTTGGAGTGAAGTATACAGGATTGGGTTAGATTGGGTCTCCAGAGGTTATTTTCCATGTGAATTATTTTAGTAGCTCAAAAATACAATTGCAAAAACTCCAAGGAGTTTTACATAACTGGAAAAGTTGTCATTCACAGTCTCACCTCAAAGTCAGATAGTTCATCCATCATGTCAAAAGTTTATAATCAAAGTCCTGTTCTGTATCCAATTTCTAAAGGAAAGCTGCCAACATTGTAATAGTCAGCTAACCACCTACCCCGAATAAAACCTGAGGTTGGCAGAATGTGCAGGTAGGTTCTTAAGAAAATTCCTAATGAAGAGCATTTACCATGGGAACTGGGACTGCTTAAGGAACCTATATGAGACTAAAAATAAAAATTAAATGCTCAGAAGGCTTGTTAGGTCTTGTGACCCCTCTTTATTACATACATACAATTTTTATATTGCTTCCTCTCTAACTATTCTCCAAGTACCTTTTCACAGGAAAAAAGCGGCTAATATCAAGAACTGGATTCTTGCAGAGGTGCAGATAACTCCCAACAACTCCCAACTTACCAATATTGTATTAAAAAATAAATTTTAAAAATAATCAATAAAATCGGGCACCATAAAGTCTAAAGTCATTTTAGTTGCCTAGATATTCCTAAACTTTCACACTAAATCTAAACATTACAGATAAAACATTTTACAGCCTGTAGTTTCGAGACACATTGAAAAAATACAAGTGTATGAGCCAGGTATCATAATCATCAGGGAAAAAAAGACAAATCAGTCACACCACTATACTCCAAAGAGCAATGACTGGAGAAGAGCGATTTAATTCCTGCCCCTTTACAGTAACACATGGCAAGGGTGATGCGACACACCCCAGTGAGCACATGGATTATGCTTTTCAAGTAACACAGAGATTTTTCCCTCCAAAGGCTCTACTATGGATTTACTGTTTCCAAGGCCCTTACAGAACTCTAAGTAAAGTTCACGTCCGTAATGGCAAACACAATCACAGAATATTCTGAGTTGAAGGGACCCACAAGTATCATACATTATGCAAAAGTATTACATCAAATAAACTCCGTTGAGAAGAAAATATGGTTTGGAAGGTAAATGAATGTAAGGGAGAGCTGAGCTCTGAATTCAAAGCGAGTGGTTTTCCCACTCCCCTCGTCCCGCTTTTTCAACTTTGCTTAACTGTATTTTTCTTAAGTGGGTTCCTGATGTTACCTAAGCAGTGGTATTTTCGTCTGCTGCTCCATGTCTATCCCAGGGCTCAGATCAGAGACTGGACATCAACTGGCTGCAGTGATTTTGCTTACAAGCAAAACCGCCGTCGGTAGCAAGCAGGGAAAGGCAGACACAGGAAAAAAAAAAGCGAGTGAGAGTGGAAAACCTGGAGAAGTAAATTAAAAGCAGAGGAGGGAAAGGCGGAGGGGGGAAGGAGAAAAAAAGCCCAAAGACCGACGAAAAGGAAGGAGAGCCGGGAAGGAGGGTAGAGGGCTGGCTCTCAGGAAAGCTGCTTCAAGCCCCGAGTAAGGAGCGAGCTCCAGGAGAGGAGTACCTGGAATGGCGTCCACCCCGGTCTCGGTGTCCCACCACGGCTTCTCCAGGGCGTCCCCCATGCCGCCACAGCCACCGCCGCC
>VZRN01001155.1:207355-280225 GCA_013397935.1 Dasyornis broadbenti
CGCCTGCGCACTGCTCGCGGGGCTGGGCCGGGCGGCCGGGCTGCCAGGCTGCCAGGCGGGCGGGGGACAGCGGTGCCTTGAGCACGTCTGGTATCACATCTTACATTGCATCTTACAGAACAGTCTCCTGAAATAAAAGTAGATATTTAAATGCAGGTTGGGGATTTTTTTTTTTTCTTTTTTTTTTTTCTTTTAAGTGGAGAGTATAGAAGTGAGAGAAAGACGAAAGGAATTGAAAGTATTACCCCCTCCTTCACAACATTCGTTTAATTGCCTCAACCTGGTTTTATACTGTAAAATACCTACTATCTTGGCTGAGGTTATTCATGTAATCTTTTCTGAGGAACAGATACGTGCCTGCAGAAAGTGCGTGTTACCTTGGGATGGATGCTCCCGGTCCTTTGGGGACCGGAGCCTGTAGGATAAGTGCCTATCCTATATCTTTCCACAGGAGCCGTGCCGCTCTGAGCCTGGGCGTTACATGCTGAAGCACATCCCGAGTCAAGCTGTGGAAGTGAAACAGACCAGTGTAAGAACTGGAATTTCTCGTAATGCGGCACTGTTATTTCGTGTATAACCCGCTCCAATTATTTTTCTGAACTTCCATTTAAGGATACTATTCATTTTTCCTCTTTGAGGGTGCAGGTGGATAACGAATTTGCGTGACAGAGGGCATTAGTGTTGCTCTGCCCAGGATTGCTAATGGATGTCACCAATTTTTAGGCCTTGGAAACAGAGTTCTGCGTGAAACTTGTGAATTTTCCCCGACTCGCGGAGTGTAGCGTATGGCACATTAAATACTGCGGGGGAAGTCACTTAATAATCAAACCTCCATGTGGTAAAGCAGTTTTGCTTTATGAAAACCGAAAACAATCAAATCTCCGGCAGAACATCACCCCGCTACCCTGGCGCGCTGCGCAGCCGCTCCCTCAGGGGTAGCCCCTGGGCCCGCCCCTGCCCCTGCCACCGCCTCATCTTCCCCCGTGCCAGGCTTCCGCGCTTTGCGGCCCGCGCCCTCACTTCGGCCGAACGGGAGGCGGGGACAGCAGCCGGGAAGGGAACCGGATCTGGGAGGAGCTGTTCGGAAGGGAAACACCTCCCGGGCGCGCTTTACGACCAGGCGAGCGGGCACGTCAACAGCTATGGCGGAAGGGGAAGAGGCGCCACCGGCGCCGGGCAGCTGGTGAGTTGTGGGGGTGTTGGTGCTCTCTGTGCCGCTCCCCTCACGTCTCTCCGCAGCGGGATGGAGGGGGACGAGGGAAGAGAGGCCCGAACGCCCCGCCCGCCGCCGCTCTCCCCCCGGGACTCCCCGCGCTCGGGGCGTGTGCGAGGTCGCGCTGGGAGCCCGTGAAGTGCCCCCAGCAAACGCCGCCGCCGCTCGGCGGCTCCGGGTCCTCAGAGAGGAAGGGCCCCGTTAAAACACGGGCGAGACACAAAACGAGGGCCGTGCCCAGCCTGGAACCAGGCGGTCGCTCCAGTTAAAAATGACAGTTTTAATATGCAGTGGGAGATGCTCCAGGAGACTGCCTGGAGTTGAGTTGCTTTGTTCAGTTCAGCTTTCCCTTTCGCTGCGTGCCTGCTCTCAGGAACAGGTGACAACAGTGGGTCCTGCCTTGTTTTCTGAATGATTTTTCTCGCCACCCTCCTTTAGTACAGCTATTACTTATAATGGATTTTACATTGAACCCCTAGGACAACAATAGAGACTATTTCTGGAGCGTGTATAGGATAATTTTGATGGTAACAGTGATGTGATTTTAGTATTTGTTGCATGCGTCTTCACTCAAGATTGCTGAGGTTTAAATGAGCATCATGTTTAAACAGTGAAGCTATTCTTAGTGCACCCAACATCTCCATTCATTTCACCTTCACTTTGTTTTTGTTTTTGTCTTTGCGCTTCTGCATTGCTTGTGCTTCTTTCTGTGGCTCTGTGCCACACCATTGTTCTTTGTCCTTTCCACGTATATGCTTTTCAAGCAAATATTTTACAGACCTGCTTTTTATGATCATTTCCAATCTGATGTTTTTGCTTTTAGGCTTTATTCGATGTGGCAGATTCAAAGTTTCCTGAGCTTAGCCTTCTCTGTGCTTAGTTATCTCCCTGTAAAGAAGGCAGAACACACATGCAGGTGGAGGTGGAACCTCTTCTTTGTCTAGGTTGGTTCTACAAATACAGCTCTTGGTTCAAACAACTTAGCATCATTAACTAGAAAATGAAAATTACTTTATGTCTTTTTATCCTTGTTTTTTGTCTTTTAGTTACAGCCTCAAAATTTAGGAAGCTTTTTCTGTAAGTACAGTGTTGCATAAGCATTATTTCTAAATCAGACCTGACTGTTGGGCCATATAATTACAAAGCAAGGGATGGACTCAGAGATGGTGCAGTCTTGAATCTTTGAAATATAACCCTGGACATTTAATAAGAACCATGTTCAAATATCTCTAAAAAAAGTACTTCAAATGACTTCCATTACTTATGTTGGAAGAATATTGCTGTCTCCCAGATTACAACAACCTTCTCTAGAATTTCTCTTAAGGATGAGGATGAGTGTGTTTTCAGACATATTTCAAGGCACAGCCTACATTGTTGAGATTCTGACTTGCAGCTTCAAAACTGTAGTAAAATGAATACGCTGGTGGTACTAGAAAAGGCAGACTTGAAGGCATCTGTTAAAACAGATTTTTTTTTTAAGTCTTTATGGGAACAATTCAAGAGGTTTATGCTTAAATGCTATATTAATACGTGACAGTGCATCCTGTTACTAGAGCTATATGCTGTGAATGACAAAGTTGCATTCCTTATTCCTTGCTTAGAAACTTCATGTGACTTTTTGGTTTTGTTTTCCTGTTTTTGTTTAAAAGCCAGTTTCAGTGGAATATTTTCTTTTTCATTTATTGATTTAAACTGTCATATTCATATTTCAGTGCTGTGAACAGTTGTTGTTTTTCTAATTATAGTCCATATCTTTTGAAAGAGCTTTTTGAAGTATCTAGGATTTTATATTAAAAAAATCCTCAAACATAAAATTATACACATGTATACCTGAGCTCTGTTGGGAACAAAACTCATAGTACTCGTTCCATATTCTCTCTTCACTTCCTTAGGAGGATTAAAAGGCAGATGTAATCTTGTGTTCTGAGACTATTGCAGCACCTTGAGTGTGTAGAATCTAGACATTCTTACTAACCTAAAATTCCCTGTTTGTTTTCCCTGAAAGTGTCCAATACTAATTATGAGTTAAACCCCTCATCATCTGTACTGACTGCTTGGTGTTTTGCTCAAAATAGAACAGGGAAGTTTGCCACTGCACAATGAAATAAAAATTTTTTAAAACCAGCATCACTGCTGCCCCAAACTTATGTATGGAGAAAGATGAGATTGTAATTTTTTTTCTTCAGTAGATATAGGAAGTTGTTATCAACATTTTTGATTTAAAAATGAGCAAAACCAAACAGACCTTGTTTGCCAAATGTTTCTTTTTAGCTATTTGGCATATACTCAAAAGCTAATTTGAGAAATTGCCAGCACTGCTTTGTTCTGGAAGACATATCTGTCCAAAGCTAGGAATTATGTGAAACACAAAAGAGGTTTCAAATTGCTGTAAAATCTTCATATCTTTTCTCTTTTTTTGGCTGCTTACTTGTTTATTTCAATCATAATTTCAGTCAATGCAATACATTTAGTCAGTAGAATGTATAGACACAAATAAGATGGCCTGGTTTTAGTTAAGATGTTTGTAATTGGAAGTTACAGATTTTTCTCACCTCATTTATCAAGGAAATCAATTATTTGGACCTTATCAGATTCTCAAACAGATTAATGGTTATGAATGAATTTCTAAAACCTTTTTGTAGATGTTTGTTTAATAGTCAAGCTTCAGGGAACTTGATCGAGTAGTAATGTTTAAGATCCGTACTTGGAAAGTCAGGACCTGGACTAACTAAATATAACTATAACCACGGATGGAATTGTTCCTGTGCATTTAACTTTGCATTTGAGCAATTCATCTTATGGGTCCCAAAATGCACTCCAACTGCCTAAGACTACAGGGTGACAAATCTAGTTTCCGTATATCTTTCCCATTCTCACAATCTGGCTAATTAGTACTTGAAGCCATAATATTTCTTCTGAAAGACCATGAATAGAAAAATCCTTTCCAGTTAAGCATGAAATTAACACACTTGAGGAAAAAATAGAGGTTAAAATGTCAGGGAATTGTTTTTCTCCAAAATTCCATTGGAGAAGAAAAGGAGAAAAAAAGAAGGTTCTGTGTTGTTCTGGATACAATGGATGTTTTGAAGTAAATGTGAGGGATTGATTTTTGTTTGTTTGTTTTCAATAGAGAACAAATGCTCATTAATTTCAATTCCATATAGCTCTTGTTGAGGCTTTTTTCTGGTAGTCAGGAAAATCCCAAATTAAAACTAAGAACCATAGTAAATAGATTTTTTTAAAAGTATGAAATTGATTGTAGTATGCTTAATATTTTATGTAGTTTATGGATCACTTACTATTAGTTTTTCCCTGCTGTTCATATCCCCATACTTTTAATCCCTTCACTAGTATTTATAAGTGATTATTACCAAGTACCTCAGTCGTATTTAAATGATACTTAGAAAAAATGGCTTAAGCGGACTTCCCAACAGTTGATTGATTTTTCTTGCCTCCAGCTTTCACATCTTCAGTTACAAAAAGTCCTGTTTAATATCCGTGAAGATAGTTACCTATTGATTATAATATGTCACCAGACTGGCATGAATTTAAGAGATCCTTCTGTAAGTATGGAAATTTACTTCAGATACACTAATAGGAACATTTTTGTATTATGACATTTTGAACCGTATATCATGTGGGAATTTACCTTTCATGCCATTGCTCGGGTGTAGGCTGGAATTCTGCACATCTAACCAAAATTTTGAATAGCATCTAGAAACAGGCAGTCAAGCCATGGCAAAGCAGAAAGTACAGATGTTCAGGTCCGGAGAAGTTTGCCTGTAGGGAGAAGTGCTGCTTTCTTTTCAAAATAAGTGTAATAATTGTCTTTGTGAACAGAAGACTTCATAGCTGATCTTCACTCATGAAAGACAAGGATCCAGATTGCTAGCAGTTTACTGGAATATTTATAGAACAACACTGACTGAAATAAGGTAAAACACAGCAAGTGGACATGTGTTAAAGTGTTGAAATCATGTTCATGTTTTGTACTTTGCAAGTTAGCCTGAATAGAACTTTCATTAGAAAAGAATTTACTTAATCTTTCAAAAGTCCTTACTTAGGGCCTGTGAGCAATCTTGCAGTTGGTGGAGGAAATGAGCACCTGGTTGAATCACAGCAGAACAATGCATTTATTCCCCCCGCCCTTATTTCTTTTAACTCTATGTTGGTAATGCATTACATCTCTTCATGTGACAGATGGGCATGTCAGTGTCTTGCTTTGTAAGGTGAAGTAGTATAAATGGCATTTGCCTCTCATCTTTACAGTGTACAAAGAGGGGATGACAGCACTTGGAAGAAGTTTTTGCAAATGGTAATACATTGTCAAGCAGCAGAGCACGCATTGGCAGATAATATGTTGAAATTGATGTTAACCCATGCCCAGCTTTTTGAATGCTACAAGTAACTGGTAAAATTAGCACTTGTGGGTTTGTGAAACATTTTTTGACAGGTGATTCTGAGTGTAAATGTGGTTTTAAGTGTTGTTTCATATTTGTTTCAAGTAAAAATTAGTTTTTTATTCTCAAAAGAGTTTCTTTGGGTAACATAGAAACAAAGTTTATGTGTTACAATTTAAGACCTTTCTACTTGAAATGAAATGTTGCATTCATTTCCACATACCTGTTTTAATACTTGGATATAGTTGTAGCAACTGATTATATTTTGTGTGCTGTAATTCAAGGCCTGGCCGTTGCTCTCTAGTCTGTTTTTCATATGCAATGTTCACAGAAATATGCAATATGTCTAAGAGCACCTCATTCTCTCCAGCTGATGTTTGATGTTGGCTTCTGTTGAAGCTAGATCATCCTAGAGTTCATGCAGTTCTGCTGGTGGCTAGGAGGTCTCTGTGTAAATGTCCTGGAAATACTTGGTTTTTATTCAGGGTTAACTGGTCTATTCATTTAACTTCTCAGGCATTGACAATTATGTACACAATTGGACAACAGGATAGGTGATGGAAGTGCATGTGTGCTTCCATATTCTGCTTCCCCTCCATTTCTGTCTCAGGAAAGGGTTTGGCAACCTGTGCAAGCTGTAGACCTATGAAAATCGACTTTGGGATTCTTTTTCTTTATTTTTAGAGTACTAAAAATGTGAGAAAATAAGGCAAGTCAGTCTCTGCACTTTCTTTGATCCAAATTTGCAAAATTACTTGAAGAAAACAGGGTTGTCCCCCAGTGTATATTTGAAATAGGATTTAAAGTGCAACACAAAAAGTAGTGGCAAAGAAACTCACTGATACAACATAAGGAAAATGCTTACTCTTCCGATCTATAAATTCTTTGAGAATTCTGGATTAAAGCTAGCTAAATAGCTGCATACATTCTTCCAGGTCTGAGATTTTAATCAGCTTATCCAAAAGGATGTTATTTAGAAAATCAGTAACGTGTGTCATAAGTTTTCAGGAGAGCAAACTTGTGAAACTTTATATCAAGGAGTTGTGGATATATGGAAATTAAAGCAGACCAGAATTCAACATCCGACATTCTTTTTCTGTGACTATTTGAATTGACTACATAGTAGTCATGGGGTAATTGAGAGTTATACTGATAACACTTTAACATCTGTTATTCCATGTGTATATATAGATGTGTTATTCACCAGGAATGATTTCTTCCTACTTCAGTATCTGTCCTAGTGAAACAATAATGTTCTTTCTTTTGATCTGGCTATAAGCCCCCTGGATGTGTGTTTAACTCATCAGGTATATGAAGCAAAGCCTTGCTTGAGGCAGATGTCAGAGCAAGTAGAGAAGGGTTGACAGGATATAGTAAGGGAGAAGTTTTGCCTTCTGGGACCTGTGTGTCACTGCCATTGCTATTTTTCCAGTGAACCTGTTTTGCCACTGCTCCGCAAGGATTCATGATATTGAAATCCTGAAATCATCAGATGTAGTTCCCTCATTACTGACAGCATGGAAACGTTGAAACAGTCTGCAGAAGCTATCAGAGAGATTGTAAAGTAATCATTCCTGAATGTGTACCTTCTCATCTATAATGCTTGTGAACTTTTGTTGTCTTACTGCAGCAACTGTCATTACTGTTTGTCTTGTCAATTTGGGTATTTTGCTACTCTCTATACTATTATTAACATTTTAATATGTTTTAATTCAGTCTTGTGAATATGTCCACACTTAGAATACTAGAACTCATCGGTTAAATAAAGCTGAGTTTGGCTAAAAGATCTTTTGCCATTTCAGGAATGGTAAGCTGGTTGTTCTAAACCTTTGATATAAGTATTCTGTTTTCTAGGACAACTAATATTTTATTTAAAATAACTCCACTGTCTAATTTAGGTGTAATGTTTGCTTTGTGTGTGTGTGAAAACTTGCTGAAATTGAAAATTGTTGAATGCTATAAACTGCAATTAAATTTGCATTTTTATTGTAAATCTTGCAACCTTGTCACTTTAAAAAGTAAACGGACTTTTTCTTGTATGTAAATTGAATGAACTAGCAGCCCTAAAGCAGAGGAATAAATAACATTTTGCAGGTATTTATTTTTAGTAATTTCTGCATTGTCTTATAACTCTGCATATGTGTGGGTTTTGCCTGACAGTAGCCTTCAGTCTACATAAACATTGAAAAATAGTATAATTGATTTTTAAAATTATGTTCCATTATTTTAGGATAAAAGATCTTGCAGACACTCTAGAAGAAGGAGGCTGTGATCTTGAAACTGTGAGAAACATCATTCAAGGAAGGCAGTTACCTGCTGATCTAAGGGCCAAAGTCTGGAAGGTAATTATGAGCTTAAATTAAGAAGCAGGAAATACTTGAAGTTGTGTTGATTTGAGGTAAAAGGTTTAATTGCCAGGCATCTCTACAGAAGAGATGTAGTAGTAGAATTTTAATATGCATGGATGTTGATTCAGTTTTAGAGTAATTCTCTTTATTTTCAGTTCTTATTTTCCCAAATACTGAGTTCAGTAATTGGGCAACTGCACTAAAATCTTTAGAGGGCTTTCTATTTTTGTTTTCAGATTGCACTTAACGTTGTAGGAAAGGGGGACAGCCTTGCATCCTGGGATGGCTCTTTAGACCTACCTGAGCAGAGTATAATTCACAAGGATTGCCAAGAGCTAATTGGTAAGTTCTATTACTTTTAGATCATCAGTTTGAAAACTTCTGTGTTCTCAGTTGTCTTAAGACTTTATTTCAATTAAATTATCTGAATGATGTTTACATTTTGGAGGAAGCTTTGAGGGGGAAGATTAGACAACAGAGAAAAATCACTAAGAAATTGTAAGAAAACAATAGTATCTTACCTATACTCACACCCTGGGGTGGGTGACATCATGGAAGTTTAAAGTATTAGCTTGTGAATTATAGTTTGCGTAGCCAGAAAGCTTTGTGAGTTGAAAAAATTGTAATTGTTTTCCAAGCTCTATCTGTTAAAGCAGACATTCTTTATATAGTGTCCTTCAAACTTTTAGTTGTGGAAGGCCTGGTTCTTAATCTGAAAACCTGGTGTAGCACAAAAATGCATATCACATTTAAGAGAAAAAATATATTAAACATTTTGAACTTTAAAAGGTATTTTAAAGGAAGATACTTTTCAGTACCTTTTTCAACAAGAATGAAAGGCTGTATTTGTGCAAGCAAAATGCTACCTAGACATAGGAAATAATACTCCAGTATGTCTGTAAGGAGTTGCCACAGGATCTGTTTGGCAGCTCATCATAAAACCAGTCAAATCTCTGACATGATGCAACAGCATTGATATCAGTGATCAGTTGATGGAATCAATGTTGGTTCATAAATTAGGATACTTCTCACGACTTCAGTAAGAAAATCTTCTATTTTCTTACCCATCGCACTTTATTTATTCTTGCACAATTGAAAGTTAAGACAGACAATGGAGTTGCTGCATGCATACATTTCTGAAATGCAGTTCTACACTTTCTAGCCTTAAAATCTAGTAGGACTTACTTTCTTTCTCTCTGTCCTGTGAAGGAAAGAGATGGGGATGAAATTTCCACTGTCTTATTTAATCACAGTGTCTCTTCAGGAATATGCAAAATATCCTGATTATATTCATAACATGCAGAATTAAGCACTTCAGTGTCTTGATAGTTCTCTTTTTGTATTTATTGGCAAATATTTTGTGATATGAAACTGATAAATATAAATGTAAATGTAAAGTTACTTCCAAAGGAAGGTTATATAGAGACTTCAATTTTGTGTTGGATTAAATGTCTCTATTTCAATATTTTAGCAAAGCAACTTGTCTCCAAATTTAAAGTAAATCTTCAGATGGCATGTGAGTTTTATGTAATGTTTCATTCTTTTGAGAGGTAGAGAAAAGGAATGCCAAATATTGACTGGTTTTGATGGGAAAGTATTAAGAACTTTTGTAATAAAACAAAATTATTAACAGTAATGAGACTCATGGGCTTCTTGTAACTGAGGAGGAAAGATGTTTGCTAGAAATTTAATGCTGCTGTGTTAATGTGGTGTGTACATATCTCTTTCCCCCATCCTGGACTTAAAAAATTAGGATTTATAAGTTAATACTAAAGTTTAAGTCTGTAAGCCTAGCTGATCTCAAACTTCTAATTTGTATAAATTTACACGTCAGTGAGTTTTTGAGGAATTGAAGGTATGCATTGTGGGTTGATCTGTGTTGGAATTCAAATGAATTTATTGTAGAATTGAGCCTAAGTTGTGTGCTGAGCACATCAAATAGGAATAGAAGAGGAATATTCTGTACATTAAAAGAATCTTGCTCCTTCTTTCGTAGAGATCCTGGAATCCCCAAACCTCTTTCATCCTGTTGTTGCAGTTTTAAATGATATTTAAATGCCTTATCCTACTGGGATTCTAAAATCTCTTGTATTTTCATGCTTTTTGAATGCCTTTCTTTAAGAATTTAATCCAAATTGCCAGTTTTTTGTCTATTTTTGTTGGTTTTTTCCCCTGATCAAACCCTTTTGGTGCAGTTGTGCTATGAAATAATCTCACTCAGTTGCTTTGAAAATCCTTTAATGCGGTTTATATTACTGTGCCTATTTCAGACCAGTTGTTGGTGCCAGAAGAAAAGAAGTCAGTATTAATTTTGGATATTGAGTCTGTTATTACTTTTTATTGTAAATCACGCAATGTTAAATACAGTTCTTGCCTCGGCTGGATACATCTGCTCAAACCTCTGGTGCACCTTCAATTGCGCCGCAGTGATTTATACAACTGCTTCTATGCTATCATGAATAAATTCATTCCAAGGTAAAACTCTTTCTTTTCCATATGTACTATTTTTATTGGCATTAGAAGTATTTTCGGAAAGATCTGCATTTGGTTTTGGCTAGAGTAGTACTGTTTGTAGCTGTGCTGTCAGATTCTTTCATACGATAATAAATTTCAGTACCTGTTGGGTTGAAATCCAAGAGATGATTTGCGGTGATTAATGGCATGGACTCCACAAGATGGTGATAAGCAAAGACATTTTATTGCAAAAATCCAGGGTTCTTAAACTGTTACACTGTTATGAGTTTACATACTTGTGAGGCACAACAAATGTGTTTAACCAACCACCATAAATCACAATAGGAACATGCTTCAGGTGTAACCAATCACTAACCCCACAGTGTCAGCACTTATTGGTTCTAACAATTGTTTTCCAGTTATGTAACTTGTTTTTCACCTCTAGTTTAGCTGAGTCATTCCCAGAATGCTCTCTGGTTAGCCAAAGTAGCAGAAGTGAGCAAGGATTTTACAAGGGCAACAAGACCCTCACTTTGCAAGGCCTTTCTGTTCTGCTCTGCAACAATGATTGAGTTATTTTAAGATGCAAAGAGTTAGCATGTGACTGATCGAGACTCAACATGCCTTTTAAAGAACTGTTGTTTCATGTAACATCAGAAATATTTGTTTATTAACTAATTCACATAGGTTAGGTGAAAGTGATTTTTTTTGTTTCCTCTCCTAGCATTTTTGGTATCTAAAATACTTCTGTCTCTTCAGAAACAGTAATTTTTAAGCACTAATTAAGTCTCAAAAATCTCTTTAGAAGTATATTTTCCCTATGTTCTATTGAGTTGGACTGAAATTATTTTTTTTAAGTTGCTAGATATTTTTAATGAAAAATACTAAATTTGAACTTTTCATGCTGTTATGTAGGTGCTCACACTAAAGTAAGTTTTTATGTATTTTGTAGCACCATGACACTTCGGCAAGGCTGGATAGTCTGTAATTAAAGACCTCTCTGATCTCTCTGCCTGGAGAGGAGGTTCCAGCCTGGCTGATGGATGTGTGCCCAAAATATGAAAAGTGCATGTTTGCTGTTGTGGCAGGAAGCGTTTATCAGTCCTGTCACTTGACTCAGCTTGTGTCCCTTTCTGGTCTGAAACAGTCTTGGACTCTGTGAACTGTTTGTTAATAGTGGCATTCTGGTCACATAACTCATGTGCTTTCAGCTGTAGAAGGCTTGCAGAGTATCTGGTATTTGAGCTGCTCTGTAGGTGGCATTTCAATGAGATGTAGACTATTTCCTGGTTTGTCTTCAATAGAAGAATGAAAGACAGTAGATCAGCAAATCTCTGCTCTGTTGGTACCATGCTTGCCTTGTTTTGAGATTCAAATCTATTTTAAATTCTTCTGTATTATATAATATGTCAAGTATTGCCAGTATTTCATTCTTTCTTCTGCCTTGTTAATTTTGTGGGGGTTTCGGTGTTTTGGGGTTTTTTGTTAGTTTGATTTTAGTTGGTGGGTTTTTTGATTCTTGAGGCAAGTTGATGTCATGATCAGTCCCTTTGAATTAAAAGAGCAATGTACAGGAAATTACATAATCACAGGTAGTAAAGAATTGCTAACTATAAGTCTGAAAACTACAGTATTACAGGGGAGTTCATGATTATTTTCATTGCTGCTTTTTAGGGATTGTTTTATGAAGGGAAGACCATTTCATTTATTTAGACTGCTGCTTCAGTATCACGAGCCTGAACTCTGCTCCTTTCTTGATACCAAGAAGATGACTCCAGATTCATATGCACTCAACTGGGTAATAAAGTGAAAGTAGGGAAGCATAATGAAAAATAAATTTCTGTTAAGATTTAAGTACATGTTGCCAGTTTATGGAATAATACAAGCAATTAGAACTGCATATATTGAAATAAATTGCATGTTTTAATATAGTGTGGGCTTTTTGCCTTCAATCATTTTACATAAGGTATGAGGTCTAGATAGTGTCACATTTTTATTGTACTGTGTGAGTAATTGTTGAGCCACTGATGGTAGGAGCTTCTTGGAGTAAGAAAGAATGAGAGCAACTGACATAGTCAAAATCAAGAAGCCCTAATGTTAGGGTAGTGGGCAGCTGTATGTTGTAGATATGGATAAACATCAGTCTAGCAGGTGTTTTAAAGCTGAAATGTGAATTATTTTAAAAACCTCCATGCTCGTAGATACATTTGTCTTTAGAATTTAGGCACATGTGTTTTATAACTTTTAAAGCATTAGTCATTTCCTCTTCAAACCTGCCTTAAATTGGGGTTAATTACTAAGATGTTTACCTCAATGTTTTATTATAAAGTTTATGTAGCAGGACTACAACAAAGTTCTCATGTTTCGATGCTACTTAGTATATGCAATACAAAATCATGATACTGTGCTTGCACAGGCAAAATCTGTAATTTAATAAAGAAGATTTTGACCCATGAACTCCGCTAGGTTCTTCTTTCATACTCATTGGCTATGGAAATTTTTTTTCAACTTTGTGTGTTTTCAGTTAAAAGAAGACTGAAACAAATTGTTAAGGTCTGTGAGGTGTGAATTCGGTTTTTTTTTTATGGTTGCTGCCAATTTTAGTATAAAAAGGTGTCTAGGAAGAATTTTCCTATTCTCAAAATCTGCCTTTTGCCAGTCATGAGCCTTCAAAAGAGAAATCAGGTCTTTTTTTTTTTTTGCCATTCAGTCTCAATTTTGTAATAGACTTTTCCTTAGTAAATAAAGTTCTTTGAAGTTGTTTATTAGAATTCTGGTGCTTAATTACAAAAAGAATCTTCTCTCTGAAAGGTGGTAGTGAAGTGAGCTGGTGTAGCTGCCAGTCCGCAGTGCCATGCTTCCTGGTGTACAATTTTAGGAAAAAATCTTAAGCCTCATTTTATATAATGAGATTACAGTAAAATTCCTTATTTCATCTGTGAAAAAACTTAGTCTATATAGAGGTATTACTACTAATACATGGAAATACATAAGTAACATGCAGAGACCTGCCCTTGTCATCTTGTTCATGGATGTTTTGTCTTCAGTTGTATTTGAGTCAGAATTGAATAGATCTTTTAATTTTCTGCTATAAAACTATACTAGGAAGTGTTTAAATATTCTATGATAGTGTTTAAAAACAGCTACCAAGCTTTTGAAACCTGTAGCTATGTTGATACAGAATTAGTTTGCATCAGCAAGTTCAGTAAGACGCCAGTGAAGTCAAGTGTTATGCATTTGAGTTAGGTGTGAGTGTAAATGTTATCTGGCATGTATGGAAAGACATTCCTACCTTTTATTTCTTTGAACTTTGCCTATCAGAGAGGATGTATTTTGAAGTGGGAACATGGGAACAGGCAATGAGTTTCTTAAATGGTAATGAAAATTTTCTGATGCTTGCAAATGTTTAATTACTCAATCATAAAGCATCATAATGCAATGCTAAGTAAGTGATGTTGTCAAACTAATCTGCAACCATGTTCAATTAGCCCAATTCTACTGTGGAAAATAAAAATAATTATGTTTGCAGGATCCTTTCAAAGCCCTAATTGCTATGCTATTTGAGGAAATATATTCTCTTATGATTGTCTTGTTGGTATAAGTGGTATTTAGCAGTGGCTGTGAGCTAAACAGTATTCCAGCTTGATTGTGTTATCTGTGGTTGAATTTGCAAGGCTGGCAGTGTACAGGCAACTTTGCCTTCACAATACGCTTATTTATTCAGAGATAATCAGTAGTGTTGTGCACTGTTTCCATAAAAATTGGTGTAGAGGTTAGGACCATCCTTCAATACACTGTGCAGATATAGGTTTTATCATAATTTTGCTGTTTTTCTTTTAGGTATCTTGTATCTCTGTTAAAAATGTAATCCTGATAAGATTGTTCCTGATAATTGCTTTTTCTCACGTTATTTTTCAAATTTTTAGCTTGGAAGCCTCTTCTCATACTACTGTTCAGCTGAAGTCACTCAGGCAATATGGGATGGATATCTACAACAAGCAGATCCATTCTTTATTTATTTCTTAATGTTGATCATCCTTGTCAATGCAAAGTAAGTGTATAGTTAATTCTTTGGGACATTGTTTGCTGACACTGTTTTAATCCAGGTTTATTTCATTTTGGTTTTACTGACTTAATCTATGCCTGTGACTTTACTGTTTTCAGAGACGTTATCTTAGCACAAGAATCAGATAAAGAAGAAATGATAAGTAAGTACTTCTCTTACATAGCTGCTAGTGAAATACTTACCATATACTGTAATCCCCATTTATTATTTTTAGCCGCTAAAGAGCTAGATTGTTTATTTTCATGTAATTTTTCTCATTAATGAATCCCTTCACCCACTAACTCCTTTCTTACTGTTCTTTTGCTGCCCTGTCCTTGACTTTCTTTCCTTGTTTCCTTTTAGTACTCCCACACCTAGTTTTATACTTCAGTTTGAACTACTTGAAACAATCATCATGTTTCTAAGCCCAAAGCAACAGCTTTCAAATCCTTCTTTGAATCTACTGCACTTACTGCATTTTCTGGATTATCTTTGTATGCACTCGATTTGAGCCTAATTCATTGTTTTTGTGGGAAATACATTAAATTTCAGTGGAAGGTTTGAACAATTCTTGCCTCTGTATTTTTTTTTTACTTACATAATACAACATAATTAATAATTTCCTAGTAGTTAAAAATGAGAGTGCTTGGAATTTTGTGGCTTTGCCATATACTGCAGGACTACACCCTTGTATTATCCTGGACATAGAACACTGCTACTGATTAAGTACTCATTTTAAAGGATTCTCTTGGTCAGAGGTCTTCAGAAAAATTAGCTGACTTAGAATTAGAACTAAAAGCTAAAACTATACAGAAGTAAGAATGTGGTACAAAATAATTTGCATAGAAGGTTCGAACTTCTAGCAAAAAGCGTAAGTTTGCTATAGATAAGTATTTCCTGTATCTTCTCTTTTCATCTGGAGAGTGGATCAATATCCATGTTTAATCAATACTACAGATTGTTATGCCTTATTAAAAGTAAGTTCTTTTATGATTTAAAAATATCTATGTTGCTTCATTTCTGTGTCTGAAATAGTGTTGCATTTATGTTGTTTGTCTGTGTCAGAATTCTTAGAAACATCACCAGCCAATCTTGATTTAGAGGATATAGAAGATCTCTTCTCTTTGGCACAATATTACTGTAGCAAAACTCCAGCTTCTTTCAGGAAGGTAATAACAATAATTTTGAAATTCTCTTCTATTTGGTGAGTGTTCAAGCTGCTGCTGACAGTAAGTTTGAATATTTCATTGTGATTTTTTTTAAAAAAAAAATATTTTCATGTTGTTACTTTAGTGATATTTTACTGTTAGGATCTTTGAAAGATAAGAAAGTTAAGTGAAAGTAATTAGAGAGAAGTTTCTCTGCAATATTCTCACTTCATTACTGATAACCTTATTTTCCAAAAGAAGTTCTTATAAGAACTGATTAATCTAAACTTCATATTGACACTATTGCGTTGTAGTACACTGCACAGCAGTCCTTGCAATACTATATTTTGTACAGCAAAGAGTAAAAACTCACTAGAGATAAATCTATTATCACCTGTACTGTTTTTGCAGTTCTTCCTTACTCGTGATATCTGACTTAGTGAGCAAATGAAATAAAAGTATCTGATAGGTATTGCCTTTGGCTTGTATGTACTTTCTCTGATGTGTGTAGACAGGTATGGGAGGTTTTTGGGGGGAAAAAACAGAACAAACAACCAAAAAACAAATACACAGGCACTGCATCATATTGGCATGGTCAAAGTGGTGAACAAGCATGTTTATAATGGAAGTGCAGACATTGCCATGATTTTCAGAAAGAATTTCAGTTGATCGGAAGTTTCATTACTATGTGGACAGCATATGCATGTGTGGAACTTAATATTTGTGACTTAGTGGATGTAGTTTTGTTTTAAACTTTCACATCTAAAGACAATGGCTTCAGTTAATCTTGTTTTCCTTGCCTTATTAGGACAACCACAGTCTTTTTGGCAGCAGCTTGCTAGGCCTCAAAGATGATGACACAGACTTGAGCCAGGCTCTCTGTCTAGCAGTTTCTGTGTCTGAGATTCTGCAAGCAAATCAGCAACAAGGAGTCAGTATACTGTATTAACCTTCCCCCTCGATTTTATAGAAAAGGGAAAGAATCAACCACAAACCAATATTTTTAAATGCTAACAGCACAAATGAAAGAATCAACCACAAACCAATATTTTTAAATGCTAACAGCACAAATGAAAGAATCAACCACAAACCAATATTTTTAAATGCTAATAGCACAAATTTGCTATTCCAGGAAAAATATTTTTGTCCTGAAGTTTTCTCCTTTGTAAATGATCTTCTGTCTTCAGTGCATTCAGTGCTGTAGGAAGGAGCATATGGGAGCTTAAGACAGCAGCTTTGAATTTGAGGAGTGTGAGCTTAAAGCAGTATCTCACTAATTTGAATTCTTTTCCAAATGTAGCTACTGTAGAGGAAAGCTTAAAATCCACTACTCAGTACCTTTGATAAGAATGCTGTTAAGGAATATCGGTCTTTCATCAATGAAAGGTTTAAACAGAAAAAAGGAAATTGATTAAACCTATTTCATTAGTAGTTCATTACAGACATAGATGCAGGGACTTCACTAGAAGTGTTTAAGACCAGTATATGATCATAATGTAGTTAGATTACAGTGTTTCTTATTGACTACTGACTTTTTTAGCTTTCAGTTTTGTCATGCAGTTTGTTTGTTTTTTTTTTTCCTTGTTCAAGAAAAGTTAAGCATCTGTTTATATCCCGTTCAAGTTGGTGGGATATAAAGCTATCCTTGTGTGCTGTGCTGATTAGTAGTGGACTCTTGGATTGTCTCTTACCCACTATGTTTCCTCTCAGTAGAAATTATATAATTGCATTTGGCTGATCCTTTCCCATGCAGTAGCTGATGTGTTCATGGAAAGCTGCTACTGGAATACTATTGATGTCTGGTAACTGTAGCCAAAGTTCAGATTAATCAAATAAAGTAAGATATTTTAATAACTTGTGGCCCCTTTGAGCAGTTCCTGTAGCAGTGGAGTTAGTGTTAGAATGTAATTGAATTCTGTCAATGATTATGCAATTTTAAAATTTAAAAATTTCTCTTTCAGGAAGGAGTAAGATTCTTTGTGGTGGATTGTCGTCCTGCAGAGCAGTACAATGCTGGGCATTTATCAACAGCATTTCATTTAGACTCAGATTTGGTTTGTATGCTTTTTGTTTCTTCACTGGTATTTAAATACTAAGTGAGAGAGGGAGAGAAATGTCTGCCTTGAAAAATAAAGTATCCTTAGTTTAGGCTCTAGTCTGTGGACTGCCGTATCTAGCTATTCAATGGTAAGGTTTCAAAAGTTAGCTTCTGTAAAGGACATGGTGGAACCATCATTTTACCAAGAAGTTTAGTCATTAGTGATGTTAGAATTTGGGATTCCAGACTTCCTGTTCTTAGGTTAGGACTGGAAACTCATACAGACTAAAGGTTATACATTGTTTGGAGAAGAAGTCTCTTTTTAGCATCCCAATTTCCAATGAAACGTGTAGTTAACTTTAAAAAGGAGCATGGGGGGTTTTTTCTCTTTTTTTTGCCTTAGGCAATCTATCTACAGTGTGCTTGTAAGGAGTATGGGTCTTCAAAAGGATTTGTTTGCTTCTTTAAAATTTTTGCAGTAAAATATGGAAGAGAAAGTGCATGAATTTTGGAACTGAGGTGTGCTATGGATAAATAACTTCAATAAAGATTTTGTACTTTCTATTTGATTTTGAATTCCTAATTAAACATTCAGTCATATTTTACTCTGTCCTTTTTCCCCCCAAAATTACTTCTATTTCAGCAGTGTATTTATCACTTCTAGATTAGCCCTCAACTATTTTACTTTAAGCAGTCTGTGGAAGCTGTATGGAATGATTTATATGTATACGCACCATAAAAAACTTTTGTATCTTAGTTAAGTTCAGTCCCTCATCTAGTATCTTTACCTCTCTAATTAAAATGATGCATTATTCATTATTATATGCATAAATATAATTACATAGGAGAGAAAAGGAAGCTGAGGGACAACCTTAGTGCTTTCTGTAACTGTCTGAATGAGGTTGTAGCGAGATGGGTGTTAGTCTCTTCTTCCAAGTAAAAAGCAGTAGGAGAAGAGGAAGTGGCTTCATGTTGCACCAGGCGAGGTTTAAGTTGGATATTAGGAAAAATTTCTTCACAGAAAGGGTTGTCAAGCCTTGGAACAGGCTGACCAGGGAAGGGGTTGAGTCACCATCCCTGGAGGTATTTATGACTTGTAGATGTGGCACTTGGGGATGTGGCTTAGTACTGGAGAGCTGACAGTGTGAGGTTTGTGGTTGGACTTAGTGACAAAGGTCTTTTCCAACCTGAATGATTCTTTGATATAGTGTGGGTTTTAACCTGGATAGAAAATCATTTAAGAAAAAACTTTCCCTGTGCTGTATGGGTGTTCTGCTAACCTTAATTGAATGTCGTATTCAATGAAGCATTATAAATTATTAAGTAGTAAAAAAGCTGGTAGTATATGAAAAAGGAGTCCATGAAAACAAGTCTTAAATCAGATGTGATTAGTTCATATGTATTTAAGTTGTATATTGGAATTAACTTCTGTGGCATGTGTCAGTTGGTGTGATTAGGGTCCTTCATGAGCCAGGGTAGATGAATGTCACCAGGTTCATCCTTATTTTTAAAAGTTTAATGCTAGGAAAATATTATAGGGAAAAATTTTTGTGATGAAAAGTCATTAATGAAGTTTCAATGCATTTTATGTTCTTTTATGTGCAAAGTACACAAAAATTATTGTAAGGGGAAACAATGGGGAAAGAAAGCACTTTGGAATCCATCTCATTTATAGATAGAGGAAGTAGTGAGAATTAGGAATTATGTAATAAAGCAGCAGCCTTTCTGTCTAGGAAAGCCCCAGTTAAAATTCAACCTTACTTACTGATGGCTAGGTTGTGTACTTGTGACTTTGTCATTCATCATTTTGTCCTTCACTGCAAAGGCTAGATAATGAGAATCCCTTCTGCCCCCCAACCCGGGTATAGGTCAAAATTTCCTTTTTAGTTTAAATAAGTACCTTTCCTAAAAACACAAGTTAAAATTTTAGCTGTATTGAGAAAGTGCTTGTTTCTCCAGGTCTTTTATATAGCACTCATGTCTTGGCATGCATGGTAGGCCTTTAAGAGATCACAGCCTTAACTTTTGAGAGTGCAAAGAAGCACAGATACCTCCTTGTACTCAATTGTAATTTCTTTTCCCAAAACTTGATAAGTAAATAAGAAAAAGCTTAGTGGGGCGACAAGAGGAAGACCTTACTGGCACCTAAAATTGTAGATAATTTAAAGGGTTTCAAATCTCTAAAGTTTGAATGTGTTGTGCCCAAGCATGTGTAAATATGGAGACCAGTCTCACTGCTGTATTACCAAATTAATGCAACATGAAAGTTGCAAAAACTTGTTCCACTATTATTTGATGCCTTCAAAAATAAACTTCAAAAATAAACTAACAAATGTTAGCTGCATTTCTTTCCTGGGGAGAGCAAGTGGGGTGAGGATGTAAAGGACCATTCACAGTGTTCTTTATGTAACATGAGGTCTCGGTGAGGTTCCATGTGTGTGACTTGTACAGTGCTGATGTTGCCTTGTTTGCGTTCAACAAATTATAACCATTCTCAGAGTTTGGTTCTTTCCACAATTAGTGTTACAATATGTTGGTGTCAAACAGCTTTTTTTGTTTGTTTGTTCCACAGATGCTTCAAAACCCATCAGAATTTGCACAGTCTGTAAAATCCCTGTTAGAAGCACAAAAACAATCTATTGAGTCTGGCTCCATTGCTGGTGGGGAGCATCTCTGCTTCATGGGAAGTGGCAGGGAAGAAGAAGATATGTATATGAACATGGTGTTAGCACATTTCTTACAGGTACAATTAAATTGCCATTGATTTAACAGGTGAAATAAAGTGTATCTGCATGTGTAAAATGGTAAAACCATGCATAATGGTAAAATGTTTTTCCTTTAAAATCTTAACTATTTTTTACATTAGTTGAGCTTACAGTTTTTGGTAAACAAACTAACCCATCTTTCATTACCATACTTGCCAAACTTAGTCCACAGGTTTTTGCTCTAATCAGAATTGTCTTTTCTGTTGCAGAAAAATAAGGAGTACGTAAGCATTGCCAAAGGAGGCTTTATGGGTAAGCTTATTAGTAATGAACTTTGGCTTAAAAAATCTTGAAGTCTTAACAGTGTTGGTATTTTTGAGACTTTTGCTAAAACCTATCTAAATGAATAGCAACTAGGTCTCATTTGTCAGGTTTTTGTTTTGTGTAAGTAAACACTGTACTTGCACATTTGTGGTTGACTCTTACAGCTTACCCAAATTTCTGAGTGAAAAATTAATGCAGGAATTGGGGAATTTCCTTCTTTCTTCTATCTTGCCATTCTTGACGTTTTAGCCCCTGTAGATTGCAGATTCATATGAAGATGCAACTTCATAATTACTATTAACTGCTGTTATGATTTCTTAAATCAGCAGTTCATAATTCTACAGTTGATGTTGCTGGAAACAATCAGGCTCTACAACAGTGGTGACATCTGTGCTACAATGTATTTGTGGGGACATTATTAATCAATATGTGCCATGTTGTAAGAGCTGTCTTCAAGATCAAAGCAGTGATTTATTTTTGATTGCTGCTGTATTTTAACTCTTTACTAAAACAATTTGTATGTTAGGTAGATAAATAGGCATTCAATAATTAGATTCTCTTAACACCTTTGTACTACTGAAAGAAAAACCAGGGATTATTATGGGGATATCTGAATTTATCTGTTTTATTAAATTATGGGGAAAAAATTGTTACTATTTAGTCTCGGGAATATACAATGTTTTCATCAGCAGACTAAGTCCAGTGTAATTCTGAACGTTTTTTACTTGCCTTTTAACAGCCCTCCAGCAGCACTTAGCAGATATCAATGTGGAAGGACCAGAAAATGGATATGGCCACTGGATTGCTAGTTCCTCAGGCTCAAGAAATAGCATAAACTCTGTTGATGTAAGTGAATTTTAAGCACAAGTGTTATAGTGGGGTGGGACCCCTAGGTGTACTGAAGTTTTTCTTCATATTCTTCATTCTGTTCTGTAAAATGGATTACTGCAAGTCATGACTCTTTTCACTTATGTGGTCGCTGTCTAGTCAGAGGTGACCTAAACATTTTTATCCTCTTGAGTGGAAGAGCTTGTAGGTAAGAACTTCTTGTATTCTGTTGGAGAATGACTACATGTAATAGACAACTCTTTTCCTTTTCTTAGTCACTGTAGGAATAAATTATTACAAAGGGGCATACAATTTCATGGCAAAGCTCAAAACAGTATCTTTTTTTCAGCTGATATATTACGTGTAGATTTGGCTTTTAATTTGGCTGCAGTGTATCATTAATAGGATTCCTTTGTCTAGATGTTCGTAGCAGAGTGCTCAGAAATACAGTTTGTCAAGCTTCATATTTACCTTAGTCATGTATCATTGTTATTTGATAAAATTCTAAAAAAATACTCAGTTCTGTAATCAATGTTCTACTGAGTACCAGAAAGTGAATTACTATTTTGTAGTGTGTTTCCTTTCTTAATATAAATTCATTGAGATGAAATAACATTTTTATATGATTAATCCTGAGAGCAGTTACTTTTACAGGGTGATTCTCCTAATGGTTCAGGTGATGGAAAAGGAGTGAAGTCCCTAGTGAATAAAATGACGGTTGTTTTGAAGACTAAATCTGTGAATGTGAAAGAGAAAGTCATCAGTTTTATTGAAAATACATCTACTCCAGTGGACAGGTGCGTCATTTGTATCTCACTGTACATTAGCTGGGAGCAATGACTTCCTATTTCATGTGGCTATTTTGTAAGTGTGAAAACTGGACTAATTAGGAAAAAGTTGTCTTCCATAGTCAGTTTTTAAATTTTCTGCCTGTATCCTCCTCACAATTTTATCATGACCCAGTGAGCCTACTGTGCTGCGTTAGTATTGCAAGGCCAGTGTGGGTCTCTGTTGCTTGGAATGTTCATCTAGAATTTGTAACTGCATGGTTAATATGACTTCTTATAATGTGTCAGTTTTGTGTTCAGTCTAAAAGTGAACAATGATTTCACTTTTATTTCAGTTCTTCCCCACTCTGACTCTAATAAGATGGATTAATGACAGCAGGGTTCTGGATGGGTTTTTTGGTTGGTTTGTTTTGTTCTGTTTTGGTTTTTTTACTACTATGTCTTGTCAAATTGAGTTGAACTCCTTTAAAGATCTGATTTTTTTCAAGTCCTGATGTAAAGTTGCTTTTCGAACCCAGAATTCACCCATTTGGTTTTTGTGTCTTCAAGTACAGCTAAGAACTAGAATGTGCAAGTACATTGAAGAACACTTTCAAATTTGGAAGTCATCATTCCAAATATGTAACTAAATACAAGAATAACATCTTTCATCTGTCAGAGCTTTAAATGAAAAGCCTGTTGTAGTTCTTTGAATTCCAGCCTTTGAATTTGTATGTTGAATACCAAGACATTGGTTTTCAAGAATCTCAGAGACCTAGCATTTGTTTGATAGCAGGATTTAAAATACATGCCAAATGAAGAGTAGTTTTTAGTAGTCTTACACCTCAGATCATTCCTTCTTTTTGTGTTGGAAAATGTTTTTTTAAATTAGTATTATTACTTTTATTTCACAATTAGAGGCAAAAACTTCTTAAATAGCATTTAGTAGTAGCTTTTGCTGTGTGAAGATTTAAACTGAAAGAAGGTAGATTTAAATTAGATATTAGGAAGAAATTCTTTACTGTGAGAGTGGTGAGGCACTGGCACAGATTGTCCAGGGAAGCTGCAGATGCTCCACCCCTGGCAATGCTCAACACCAGTCTGGATGGGACTTGAGGCAGTATGGTCTGGTGTGATGTGTCCCTGTACATGGCAGGGGATGGAACAAGATGGTCTTTAGGGTCCATTCCAACGCAAGCCATTCTGTGAAATCAAGTAATTCTTATGTGTAAGCCATGGGTAGCATGGGAAGTGCATCTCTTAGTAGATTTTTTTGCAAATATTTCTTTACCTCATGTCCAGCTTTCATGAAGCCTTGTTTTTATTTCCAAGCGTCCTTCTTGAAGAAGATACATTGCCAATATAGAGAATTTCAGCTATTTATCTAGGTTTTTCCTTTACATTTTTTTAATTCTTTTGTTCTGTCCTCTGCCCCAATATACTGTAGAATACCTTTCAATCTTTCCTGGCCAGACAGAGCAAGCCTGGAGCGGTAAGCTTGGTAATTAAGCAGTCTGACTAAAACCACCTTTCTCGTATTTAGCATGGCATCACAATGTTTGTAAGCATTGGTTACACTGACAAGATTGCTTGCATATTTTGATATTTATTTAATTTTTTTGAATATATTAAAACTATTGCTTTTTACAACCACTGGTCAAGAGACTAAATGAAGAAAAAAGAATGTATTGGCAGTACTTTCTGCTCTTAGTTTCTGCTTTGTTATTTCTGTTTTCTTCCTTACTATTGCTTTTTATGGAATTTTTTTCAGTTGTCATTTCCTATATACATTTTATTAGTAACCTGTACTAGTGGAAGACACCAGGAGCAATTACTGAACAAATTATGGCTTAAGGTTTTAAAAAGAGAGACTACAAGTATGAAAAGTAAACTGTTCATAAAACATCATCAGAACATAGATATGACAGTGAACCCATATAGAAATTCTGTCTGAAAGTCTCAAATTTTTATGCTTCTTATCACATGGTGATAGACATGCTCATTACTGGGGAAAGAAAAATTATAATAAGTAAATATGCTTTGCAATTCTACCTCACCTTGTTCACATAACTACTGCATGTCGTGCAAATGTGGAGGCCATTCACATTTGCCTCACATACGTTGTCTTATAATTATTTCAGAAATAAAAATTGTGAATTGAGTTTATATAAAATTACTTGTGATAATTGAAGAACTTTGGTTAATTTGAAGAACTTTGGTTATACTTTAGGAGTTGTGTAGCTCTTGATCCTCGTACACTGGAAAGCAAGAAGATTAATGCTGGATGAATTATTGAAAATTTTAAAACTGGGTCTTCAAGGATTTTTGACTAATTTTTCTTTCAAGTAGTTTGCACATAATTTGAGCTAGGATTCACCTGAAAGCATCACAGAAAGGTGCTGTTTGTGTGAGCAAAATCAGTGGTAATGTTAACTAGTATTCTATAAAAGAAGGGCAATGGGAATTGCCCAATAGCATATAAAATATTTTGTTAATTTAGAAATACTAAAGATTATGGGGATTGTACCCCACATTTTGTTGATCTGATTCTAGAATATGGTAAGAAATTGTTAAAATACCAAATTAAATATATGGTGACTCTTTGATAACTCAAAGATGCATGAATCTGTATTTGTTGCAAAGGAGTTTTGATATATTGAGATTTTACTTTGGTTATTTTGCTTACTCCTTTCACTCCTATGCATATCTTCTTTCATTGGGTAGATGCAATAATAAATTAGCTCACACTATATATCCCTAGAGTATTTTCTTAAAATTACAGTTATTAAAAACCTAGAATGACATTTTTTTCTGCATCAATTCCATTAGATCTATTTTGTGGTTATTACCAGGATGTTTCATTTGGCAGGTCTGCCACCAAAGGACATTGCATTCAATTTGTAACCATGTTATGATGGCCTTCTGTGTAAATAGGTTAAAGGGAATCACATTGTAGTTTAAGATGTCGCCAGGCCTTCATAAAGTAACTTTTTACTCTCTTGTCTTGACTAACTTCAATTGATAAATACCAGTGAGATCTGCTCTTATATGCTCTCTGTATAATTCAATTTGACATTATTTAAATGTGCTGCTTCTTACTCAATTGGTTATGTATTATTAAAGCATATTTACAAAAGCCTCCATACAGAAGCACTGCCCTCTTGAATTGTCAGTGTCATTGATGCTTATTGTCTTAAACACTAATGAGCATGTTATTGTACGTTTATTTTTGTGCCATTGTAGACCACAGTTCTGTTTGGGTGGGTTTTTTAACTTTTCCTTATTTTGTTCATATTAGTAAATTTTACCCATAGAAAATGTTTTCTTTTAACTTCCATTTCTCTTTCAGACATTCATTAGTAGTAGCATTAATTTACTTGTTGCTAAACCTGTTCTCTGTCCAGCTTGGTTCTACAGTAGCATTTAAACTGGAGTTCGTGAATATTTTTAAAACATGAACCAAGGCTTAGAGTTGGTAGGAAAGATAAACGTGCAGTATGGGGTAGGAGATTATTGAACTAGAGGAAAAGGACAGGAAAATTTCAGTTTTGTTTTGGGTTTTTTAAAATTACTAAGTGTTGCCAGTTCTAAAGGCTAAAATCATGACCTGTTTATTTTTTTCAGAAATTGCCTGTTTCATGGTTTACTGAACTTTTAGGTTTTTCTCATATTTTTCAGGTATTCTCAACAGTTGAAGGCAAGAGATTTTAATTCAGCTGTGACTGTGTAATCACAGCATTCTGAGCCGAAGCTTTAAAATATCTCAGGATTTGCAGTGTCACTGTCACACATTAAGACTCAGTTGTATGTGTTTCTATCATTTAATATGATCTGTAGAAACAATTTAAATGTGATTTTTTTACATCAATATCACAATGGTGCTGGGATTGTAGCAGTAGGAATTGTTTTACCAAATATTTCAAGATTTGACTTGAGCTGAAAGTAATGAACAGGAAGTCAGGGTTTACACTACAGTGGATGATTTGTAATAACCCCACTTTGTAGTTCTTAAGGCATTTTGTTATCTTTTGAGGAATTAACCAGAAAAATTAACTGTCAGACACGTTAGTTAACAGTCTTTAGTTTTTTCTTCATTCTTGTGGAGTTGATCTGATTGTCCAGATATGTTTTCGTTTCATGCTAGAAACTTAGCTTGTTGTCAGTTTTCAGGTCTCTGATGTATGTTGCTATTTGAGATGGTGAGCAGAAGTTGGGGGTTTTTTAAAACAAAATAGCATTTCTTTTCACTTTCTTTGTTACAACAGTCAGCTTCACAAAGTAACTGAACTGTGTGTTTCACTAACCAAGTTGCTTGATCAGTCACTCACATCTTCCTCGCAGGCAGCTTCATGAAGTTCTCGTCTTTCTCTGTTGCACAGCTGTGTTTGCATTTTGCTAATACATTACTATAGAACTCGGACCATCAGTTTGAAAGTTACTTTTCTTCTCCCATCCCTCTTCCTCTCCTGCCCTTTTCATTGCCAACAGACATGTCAGCAGCAGTGACAGAGTAGGAAAACCCTACCGTGGCGTGAAGCCTGTATTCAGCATTGGGGATGAAGAAGAGTACGATACTGGTACAGTGGAAGATTTTTCTCTTACCTAGATTAGCTTATTTAGACAAATTTATTAAGTTGGACTAAATCATAAGAGTTTCCTACATCTTTGTCTTGCAATATGATATTTGTCTAACTATTACCGTTGATCATGTGTATTATGGTGGTGCCTAGGACCAGCCCTCTTCAAATACATAGCAGCAAACTAAATAAAAAATAATTTGTGGTTGGCACCAGCTGACAGAAAGAAATGGTAATAAATGGGTTTAGTGGATCTTTTGTCCTCACTTGTTATTTCTGTAGTAAAGATCATTTTCTATACTGATCCTGTACATGTAAACTGGCAATTGTGCCTTTATTACTCAACAACAGTAAGCAAAACGTAAAGGACTGATGGCTGATGTATCTCAGTTTAAATGTCTGCATTGTCAGTTAGTATAACTTATCTGAATTTCTGAAATATAGTTGGAAGCTAGACTTTTAAATAGCTAATGTGTGCACACCTGTCCTGTGTTTTAGACTTTGCTTTTCAGCATTGAATCTGTTAATAATTGATTCATCTCTTGATATGTCTGCAGAATGCTGTTGGAAAAAAAACATGCAATTTTTATTTAATTTTTTTATCTAGTTGAAAAACTACAGGCAAAACTGGAACACCACACATTTCATAAAGGTTTGTTGGGAGTATTTTTTGAGACCAGTTCTAACATTAGAATGATGTGGACCTAGTGCTGCCCTGGTTTTACTCTGGTAGTTTTAGCCCATGCCCAGTCACCATCTCACAAATAACTCTCCTGTGGCCCAAGGGCATATTTGGCTTCTGTGGGAGAAGCAAGTAACTAGTCTAAGAATCTTTGACATGCAAAAGAAGCAATTTAGGAAGATTAATGAGAATCACAGGTTTAAATAAGATTAATGACAAACAGTTGACCATCATCTGCCACAAGAATTGTGAAGGAGCAAAGTGAAATTATGAGGAAGAAGCTTTAAGGCTAACAAGATATTTCTCCAAATGCTGTGTAATTAAGTTTGCACAGTTCTTTGAGCATCCATAATAGTGTTTGGCAAAGTCTGTGTAATTTCAGCTAACCAGCTCCTCAAAGACATATTGTCTAGAACATGTTTTCAGTAATGGTTGTTTGCTAAGTTCTATTTATATTTGCTTTTAAAAGCTTTACTTACCCTTGGGAAGTAAGCAGAATCAGTGCAATTTGAATAAGCAAAACCAATACATGTGCAGTGAAACATATATTTTCTTGATACAGAAGAATGTAAAAAGTGAACCTGTTTCTATACAATTGTTTTTGTGAGGTTTTAGTGTCTGGGCTTTTTCTGTAATAAATAATTGCAGTCAGCTGTAATAATTACAGCCTGCTCTAGGTGTATCTGCTTGAGCAGGGGCCAGGTGGACCTCCAGACACCCCTTCTATTATCAGCCATTCTGTGACATAAGAGTGGATTATTGTTCCATTTCCTTCCATTTCATAATGTATTTTTTCAGTGAAAACCTTTTCAAAAGTGTGTTTCAAATTCTGAATTGTGTTAAAATAAATAGTTTAATAAAATGTAAGAAACTGGCTTGGAAAAAGCCTCTTTAAAGAGCTGTCCTGAGTTGATTCTGGGAGTAATTTGTGTGGATTTAATATAGTTCATTGTTTTAGATAACTAGATTGCTTATATTCTTCTAATGTAGCACCAAAATGACTATGGAAACATAATCACCATATTTAGACATAAAAGCAGTATTTTGCAACTCAGTGATAACACTTGCAGGAGTTTTGGGTGTTTCACAGAGGTCTGTGCTGAAAATTTTGGGTTTGAATATGTTTTGAAATGTCCTTAGAAAAGGATGTGATGCCAAAGACAACAATTTTTGCTAATGATCCAAGGTTATTCAAAGGAGTAAGGATAGACTGAGTCTTCTGCTAGTCTGAATGACTGGGCAATAAAATGGTACATGAAATTCAGTATGAATTAATGTAAGGCAAGAAAGACATGAAAAAAACCTCAACCACTTACAGTTTCAGATCGAAAGTGGTAGAGGGATTTGGCTGTGTCCAGGACCAGTGGGTTTATAATAAGTAAGTACTCATTAGCAGTCAGAAAAACAAATTAAATGCTCGCAAATCTATGGTTCACTCACATATTGAATATTGTGTGTCTTCTGCCCTCTACATCAGAAACAATGTTTGAACAGGAGAAGGTTCAGAGAGGAGTAAGAAGGGTGAGGAGAGATGTGAAAGGACTTTCTCAACAGGCACAAATGAATATTAGAAATTTTGTTATGTGAAGTAGGCGTTTTAAGGAAGGAAAAGTGATCCACAAAAATAATGCCTGGTCTTGAAAATGATCAACAGGTGTTCATTTCTTCTTGTAAAAGAAATTAGAAGCCACAAGGAGAGACTCTCCTGGACTGTAGTTGGTTTGGTTTTGGTACTCCTTGCCAAAAGATATTGGTGTTTTAGATGAAAAAGATTTATATGGCTTCAGGGAAAGTCTGGACTAGAGAAATGAAAGAAATCCATGAAACTTTATTGAATGGACAAATTGGAGCAGCCTAAGATATCCCCTGAGCTAGAAATAGTTGTTTGCTGAGAGAAAATTAAGGGAAATATCACATATGCCTGCCTTTTTCTTTCTTCCCTCTCAGTAATTTTGTATGGTTAGGTAGACCTTGCTTTGAACCAGTGTAGCTACAGTGGGATTAAGCAAATTGAAAAGTTGTGTCATGGTGCATGAAAATACTTTCTCTTTTTTTTTTTTTAACGTTTTTTACCCCCCCTTCAAAATAGATGAAATTGATAGCTCCTCCATGTCAGACGATGATCGAAAAGAGGTTGTCAATATCCAAACGTGGATAAATAAACCTGATGTGAAGTATAACTTTCCATGTAATGAAGTAAAAGAAAATGGACATATGTTTCCCAGGTACTGAAATTAATCCTAAGTTTAATGAAAATGTCGGTCTTGATAATACATTTTTTAAAAAACTTTTCATCATTTAACTTATCCTTTATATTAAACTAGGAAATGAAAGTGTGAAATAACCTAGAACAAAATGTTACTGTATTTGCATTCTTGCATTTGCAGTGTCATAGAATTGTAATTACATGTAAAACCTGGTGTGAAGTTTCACTTTGAAGAATGAGATAGTAAGAAAAATATTTTCAGTATGCACAGGCTTATTTGCAAGACGAAGTACCTGTGGCTCCATTTTTTTTTCTTATTTACCTGTCTCTGTATCTTGTACTTCATACCCATCTTTCCCCCAAGATTCAGGGCCTTGCTAATCCTGCAAGAGCAGCACATGATGCTTGCTGAATTTTGACTTCCCCAAAGAATACGCATCCTTTTGAATCTGGACAAAAGAAACCTGTGATGGGATTTCTCTTGCATCATGGTCTGTTCTTGTCTTTTATTATTATTTGCCCATTTGATTTATCATTTACAAGGTATAATTTTATGTAATCATACTATGGTATGATTTCTCAAATTGAACTGAAATTTTCACTAGTGTGTTGCCACTGCTAGTTGAACATGCATTCCTTCCATGAAGAAAGGCAAAAGTTTGTCCTGCACTGAGGGGGCAGATCAGCAAGTCAGTGTTGATGCTGGCACAGGGGTTGACAGTCATGAAGTGCCAGCACATCCTTCTAACTTAGTTTGATGCCCCTTATGTAGAGTTGACCCTCTGTAGGTGGAGGGATGGGATTGGGGTGTGGTTGAAGAGGGGAGAGAGAGGCTGGAGGGCTCTTCCCATGCCCTGTGCATGGCCTGACACGTTACTGGCTGTGATCTTTGCTGATAGAGCAAAGGCTGTTGCTTTGAGGTGACCATGTGAACTGCCCACGCTGGGTTGGTATGCTGGGGGGGATGTCATGCTTGTTTTCAGAAATGGCTATGCTACAGTACTCAAGGAAAATCTGAGGTTTGTGTAGAGCTTTCTTAATTAGATATTATGAAAGTATTAAAACTATTTCTTAGATTTGGTAACGATTATCTAGCTCTCTCCATGTAATTTATTCATAGGATTTAACTTTGGAAATAGCTGTTATTTAGTTCATTAACAAAATTAATTTGTATTTTTCTTTTCCTTCAAGTCATCTACTAGTAACAGCAACTCATATGTACTGTTTGAGGGAGATCCCATCACGAAAGGGACTGGCTTACATACAGTCTCGACAGGCACTCAGTTCTGTAGTCAAAATCACATCCAAGAAGAAACACCCAGAACTGATCACCTTTAAATATGGAAATAGCAATACTTCAGGCATAGAAATTCTGGCAGTTGAAAGGTAAGCCATCTCAGTAGCAGAGATGTAACTGGTAATGATATCTGGGATGCTGTAAACTGGAAGTCAGGAGTTTTCTGTAATCCCCTGAATTAAGTTCAAAAGTGATAGTTTATATTTAGGAATACAAAATTCAGATGTGAACTAAAAAAATCTGCCAGTGAAACAAGGAACATTTACAAGACGCAGAAGAGAGGAACTGCAATTATAGTTGTTGGGGATGGGATGTGTGCAAATGTTTTCTTTTTGTAATGTGTCTTAAATGAAAACAAGTAGACAGCTAGCTGCAGCTAAAATACGAATTTGTGAAGAGTGGGATTTAAGAGTATGGTCATTCTTCTGTGGTATCTAGTTGGTTTTTTTTTTTTTGGACATCTGACTCTTTCTGTGCATTGTACAAGGAGCCCAGAAGGCTAAACTCAAAACTCTGATTCCCTGAAACCTGATTCCTGGAAGTTAGGTGCTGCCATACTCAGCATTTGCATGCTTAAGATGGGGAAAGGGGTCAGATGGAGTATATCAGCTTTTTTCCACTGGTGTGGCCTGCTGTTTCTTGGCATTGTTTTAAGAAGGTTGCTGCTACCAGCTGGATATTTTCTCATCCTCTTCCTCAGAGAGAACCGTGTACAGTGGGTGCTCTGTTTTCACAAGAGGGGGGAGATGAGTTTCTTGCCTAACCTAGGGACTTTGTTCTATGCCTGTTGGCTCTTAGGTTTGTAGTAGTTCAAGAAAGATAAGCTAAAATTCTGCAGAGAACATTGCTGCTTGTTGAATTACTTCATCACCACCTTGTGAACTGGAGCACATTGATCTAGCGCTATCTATAGGAATTAAAAAACAAATCAAGTTTGTTTTTGAAATGAAAACCAAGCAAGGACTGCTATGCATCAAACAGTGCTATCTGTAGAGATCTTGAACTGCCTGACCTATCCCATTGTCAATTTTCCTTTCCAAGATGGCCTGTGAAGTACTCCTTAACAGTTCTAAGTTCACAAACAGAAAGTGTTTCATAGTATACTCAGGAATTAAATGTTACTTTCTTAGTATTTTTTCATTTTAGTATATTCCCCTCTTCCCATTCTCCTAGACAGAGGAAGAATCAAAAGAGTTATGGAATTTAAACTCAAAAATTTTATAGTAAATTAATGATGGCTTTCTCTGACTTTTTTTTAAGGTATTTGATTCCAAATGCAGGTGATGCTACCAAAGCCATAAAACAACAGATCATGAAAGTATTGGATGCCTTGGAGAGTTAATAACTAAAGACTTTGTAGAGACCAGTTTATAAAGAAGAAGCAGTCAAGATACTGTATGTGGACACAAGCTGACTATTTCCCAACTGAATACTAACTTAAGAGAATTTTTCTGTTTGCTGATGGGAGTGCCTGAGTAGCAGGCTTAAGATAGTGTAAATTATTATCCATTTCTGAACAGGATTTTTGTTTTGTTTTTTTTTATATTATAGTTTTGTTTTGTTTTGGAGAAGTGTTTATTATAAAGGTCAGTTTGTTTCATTTTAATGCAGCCTTAACAGAAGTGATATGAATCTTTGCAAGAGCAGATGCAGCTGGGTTCATATTAAGTTTGTTAAGGGAAGGAAGGACTGAGAGAGAGAAGCATTTGAAAACCGAATGGTTTTAAATTACTATCCCTTCCAAAGAAAATGTCTCCATTGCCTACAGTCTAGAAATTTGATTTTTGCCTACTGGGTAGTATCAAAGACTAATCCAAAATTTAGGTTTATGAGCAGAGCAGCTACAAATCTTAAAAAGACTCTTCTCTCATTAAAATGATTAAGTACAGTTTGGGCTGCAGATGTATGGAAAAAATACAAGCAATTTGTAAAATTAAGGAATTTTAAATTCTTACCAGCTACTAGGTTAAATAACTGGAATTGGTGGTAAGGGTTATTTTTAAATATTGAAATTAACTGTAGTTTTTACTATACGGTTGTGATTTTTCTTAATTATGCAAAATTTTACATTTCATAGGTTGAGGCTGTTTTCCTTGTAAAGATGAGTGTGGGCATTGAAATGAATGTGTCAGGACAGAATACGACAGTTGAAAACAAGTTGCATTACTCCCCAGAAACAAAATATCTAAGACAGTTAGATGCTTTAAACCCTTCAGTTCAGCACAAAAGTGAGTACAAGCTGACCAAAGGTGTGTTCAGCCAGAAGATGAACACACACACAAAAAAGAGATTCCAGTGCTGTATACCTGTGATAAATGTATTCTTAACCAGTTGCCTTCATTGATTCAAGCATTTGTTCATATTATTTTGAGTAACAACTTCTAAATTAGTAAATATTTGGGAGATGGCAACTGTATGATTGTTCATCATAAGCTTTCCACATGTTCAAGAACAGTTGTCTTGTTCAAAGCCTAGTACAGGAATGTTCTTATGGACAAGGCAGAGCATCTTTGTAGACTGATGGGAAAACATCAAAAACAGTGAAATAAAGACAATGGGGATTAGCTTTGCTGTATGAAGTCTTCTGAGTATTTGAATCAAAGCCTATGATTTAGTACTTCATGAGAAGGTAAAATAAATTAAACTGACCTTTATAAAAAACATTTATTGTAAGTTATTTTACTAGGAATCAAGTTAGGGCACCTTAATTCTGGAACTAATTACTTTTTTTTTCTTCTTAGTATCTGAGTAAACACCAATAGAACTTGAACTGTTGTAGATATTTGCATGAAATTGCACCTGGGCTAATGCTCATGTATTTATAGTTTTGCCCAGCAGCTGTTGTATTAGATTTTCCTCTTCCTAATCCCGTCTGAAAATATCCTCAAGAGTCTCTGACTCTGTGCCTACTTCAACGAGATTTTTTCATGTAAAGATGTTTGTGCTACTGTTTATAAACTACAGTTGTAAATAAACCAGTACAATTTGAACATAACTTGTTCTGTCAGAAGTCATTTAGTTGCATACTGTGTAAATTCTCTGAATCAATAAAAAGTTTTTCCTAAAGGTGTTTTGTAAATGGAAGTGAATTTGATCTTTGGAGTGGAAGAAGCTGATTATGGATCATAGGGAGCTACTGCCAGTGACTTCTTAATGTAAGTATTTCAGAATTTAAGTTAATTTCATTAAGTACTTTTGGGTGAGCCATAGTAAGTATTTACAGAAAGGTCAAAATGAATTAACAAATAATCAAGTTATAGGAAAGGTTTCTGCATAATTTCCAGACTTCTTAGCATCATATTTTGTTGGAGGTTGGGAATTTTTCCATCCTGTGGCTAGAGAGACTTTAACGAGCCTTAACGACGGTACTTAAGAGACAACGATTGGGTACCTAAGAGATAACGACTGAGTACCTAAGGGACAAAGACACACTTAAGAGACTAAAAACATAGCCAGGTGTGGCGAGATTAGAAAAAGGTGGCTGGCCGTGGGCAGAGACACACTTGTCCCTGGGACTTGGAGGAGACAGCTGCTGTTTTCTTCTTTTCCCTTCGCTGCTGCCGCGGGAGCTCAGCGCTGCTGGGTTTTTTTTTTTCTTCCTTGCTGAAGTCTCTGCTGCCCTTTTGTTCGCCGGCTCGAGTGGACGGGCTCTGCCGCCCGGTTTGCTGCCCTGGGATTCCCTGCTGCAGCTCTGCTCGCCGTGCGGCCGCCTCGCCCTCTGCTCCGTCTGCCATCACCAAGGACCTGAGCTCACGCCACAGCACCCCTGCCAGCCGTGACCGTAACTGTACCAAAGGGGAGGGGCGGTGTCTGGCTGCTTAGAGAAAGCTGCCACCGGGTATCTGGTCTGTTTATTTGTTGTAGCTACTGTTATTGTTGCTTGTTCCCTCGTTATAGATACGAGTAAAAACTGTTATTCCTTTTCCCATATCTCTGCCTGAGAGCCTTTGATTTCGACCTTACAACAATTCGGAGGGAGGGTCATATCCTCTAAGGCAGTTTTCCACCTGCCTTAGCAGACGCCTGTCTTCCAAACCAAGACATATTTTTATTATGAAAATGTGAACAGAATGATACAACACGTTTCTCCTAGTCAGGAGGGGAAAAAGTGAAAATGACACTCAGTTGTTAAACAGGTGGTTTTGAGTATAAAATATGGAGCATGGCTCATGTGTCTGCTTCACTGTGAGGACAGCGAATACAGCAAACCTTTGAGATCTATAGCAAGTAAAGCGACAGGAAGTCAGTTCTTAGATCTCTTCTGTGTAGAAACATATAATCCAAGCCATTAAGAGGCTAATTATTTGTAAATTTTAAGGCAATGTAGAGTTATCAACAGACATAAAGCTCAGCCCAAAGTATGAATAGTATCAATGGTGCTGGTGCATCTCTACCCACAGTTTAAGGACTACTTTTGCCTTATAGTGTACATACCTGTAGTTAGTATTTTTGTTACATAACTTGTATTACTAAGCAGAAATTCCAGTTATAGTACCAGAGTGACATTTTTTTCCAAAGAAAAATCAAAATAGTTGTTATGCTACTTCCTGTCCCTTTCAGCTCAAACGATTTTTTTTTTTAATTATTTGCCAGAGGTTTGTAGGCTCTTGTTTTATTCTGCATGCACCACTGTCTATATTGTCACCTTGTAAGGTAACAGTTATTATGATGCAGGAGTGATAGAAATCAGGACTGGAGTGGGAAAGAAAGTCTTGGAGCTGTCATTTCAATTGACTACTTCCCTGCCAATTGAAAGCTCTTGCCTTTGTTTCATAGCGAGAGTTGGTGCTTTTGTGCTCACTGATGGCTATTCACTTGTCTCTTAGATTCTTTTAGATTCTGATTTGTATGAGAATTTGCAAAGAATTGTACATGTATTATCCACTTAAAATACTGTTGACTGCACAGTTGCAATTTTTAATTGCCTTTCCCTATTAGCCCTTACACATAGGTCTCACCTGTGATTGTATCTTTTCCTTCCAATTACATGTCAGCTGTAGTTTCAAAACTTCAGATTCTGTCAAATACCTTTTTCAAAAGAGGCATGGTATACTGAATGTCTGAAAAGTTTCCCTTTTGGGAAGGAAAATGGGTTATACTATGTAACTTGTTGTGGGGTCCTTCGTGATTTCAGATACATTTGTTTTGAGACTTGAAAAATACAGTTTATCTCTCTGACCCGTGGGAAGCTGGATTTTTGGCCTGTTCTTTGCACCTGGAAGGGATGATTCTTCTTCATTTTCTATTATTTTTCTTATTTTGTGTGAAGTTGGGAGACAGTTGTTCTTTGCACCTGGAGCCCTGCCAAGTCTGATGTTTGGGGAAAAAAGTTTTAAAATATTGTATATGCTTGTTCTGCCACCATAGGCGTGTGTACAAAGGAGGGAGGCCTGCCAAAGAGTTGCTGCACTGTCCATTCTGCCACCCTTTGGCTTGGTCAGTTTGGGATGAGTGGTGCCCTTCACTGCTCCAAGGGGCAGGTTGAACAGTTCTCTGGTTGAAGGAAGGTTTGTAATTGCTGCAAGCAGTATTGCATTTTACAGTGGTTATGCACTTCCCATCCTTTAACTCTGCATGTTTCCTGAAAGGGAAGGTGTGTAAAAGATTGATCACCCTGGGTTACCCATTTTATCTTTGCCCATTCTGCCATCCTGTGCTTTCAGCTTACAGATATAATCTTGTGTGAGAAATACTGCCTCTACACAACATGAATCTACCAATTCCACAAACATGCTTCCAAAAAGCTCAAGGTTGGAAAATAAGTACATGAGACAGCAATGTTCTATGCTGAGCAAAGGAGAACACTTGGTATTTAAAGCCAAGGAAGAGCAGCATGGTACTTAGTGTGTTAGTTTAACAGAATTATTGGTGTTGGACAGGACCTCTGGAGCTCATCTAGTCCAGATCCCCTGCCAAGGCAGGGTCACCTAGAGCAGGTGACACAGAAATGTGTCCAGGTGGGTTTGGAATATGTCCAGAGAGGGAGACTCTGTGACCTCCCTGGCCAGCCTGTTCCAGTGCTCTGGTACCCTCAATGTAAGGAAGTTCCTCCTCATGTTGAGGTGGAACTTCTTGTTTGAGGTTTTGGCCATTGCTCTTTGTCCTGTCACTGGGCACCACTGAGAAGAGTCCGGCACCATCCACTTGACAAATGCCTTTGAGATGTTTATATGTGCTAATGAGATCTCCTGTCAGTCTTCCCTTCTCTAGACTAACTAGGCCCAGTTCCTGCAGTCTCTCCTCATAATGGAGATGCTCCAGATCCCAGATCATCTTTGTGACCTCCACTTAACACTCTCCAGTAGCTCCTTGTCTTTCTAGTACTAAGGAGCCCAGAACTGGACACTGCTCCACATCTGGAGTACTGTGGAGATGTTGTCTCTTAGAAGATGCCGTTCTGGTAAAGACGGATGGGGATGTCCCAGGTGAATGAGTTACCTGTAAACTGGTAGAGCTCCCTTGGGATGAGCCCTTAGCAGACATAGGGCTGCCAGAAGTTGTTGCGCAGGGCAGGGCCAAGAGGCTGTCAGCACAGCAGCTCTATGGAGGGCAGGGCAAAGAAGCTCTGGGCACAACCGCTTTGCGAGCACCGGAGTTTGGGGGCTGCGCTGTTTCTGCCGGCGCCAAACAGGGGTCGGGGAAGCGCTGCCTGCTCCCTGCCATCTGCGCAGGGCCGGAGGTGCCTTATCCCTGCACGCCGCCGCAAAGAACGCGGGTCACGGCCCCAGCCAGGCTGGTTGAAAGCAGCGTAAGGGTGATTTTAAATAAAGGCCGGGCCCGGTGCCCGCACGGCGGATCCCGGCAGCCCTTGCGGGCCGCGCCCCGCCCGGGTGGTGCCGGGAATGCGGGCGACCGGCGGAGCCATGGCGTGTGAGTGGGAGTGCCCCGTCCTTCTCTCTCGCGGTCTCGGCCTCCCACCCGGCCGGGAAAGGCTCCGCAGGGGCTGCCCCGGGCGTTCCCCGTGCCCAGCGCTGCTGTAGCCGGGAAAGACCTCGGTCCTGGGCGCTGGCAGAGCCTGTGCAGGGTGTGAAGTAGTGCAGGGAAAAGCGAGCTGCCCTGACGCTCTGCTGGGCAGAGACCGGGGTACAGCCCTCGCCCTGCAGGGGTCAGTTCGTCAAGAAATGCGAACGAACCGGGCGTGCTTCGCTTTCGGTGCTAAAAAACAAAAAACAAAAAAAACCGGCATGTTTTGTATTGTAGTGGTACTAATGTGAACCATTATTTCTCTCCGATACACTTTTACCTGGTTGTGGTCTACATTGCTTTAGGCTTATCCTGAAAATTGTTTTTGGGGCAGCCGGTCATTGCTGGGAGCAGAGATCTCTCTCTTCAGCACTGCTGCACATTTCTCTGCCTTTCTGTTGCTTCCGCATCTGAATGTTTGTAAATGAAATAGTGGCAAAAGTACATCTGTTGTGACTGAGCTTTAATTTTGCCCCTTAACAAACCCCAAACCTGAGGCATAAGGAAAATAAGATTAATTAATTAAGTTTCCTAGTGTTTTAAACATTATGGGATTTTTTTTTTTCTAGTAGGTAGATTTTTTTTCTTTTACGCTGAAATGTAAATCTCTAAGTGACTAGTTTCTCTGAACTGAAACACATTCCACAAGTACTGGCAGGTTTCAGACAGATCCCTAGTATGGTTATCTCAGTGGGTCTGGAAACTATGGTTACATCTGTTCAGAACACCAGATAAGCCTGGTTTGTTCAACAGACCCAATTGTAAAAGTCTCTCACAGAAGGAGTGGTAAAGGGAGCAGTTAATCACTTGCTTAACCTCTAGAAATCAACTGCTTATCTGCTGAAGTGAGAATTAAGTAGGAAAATAGATCTATCTCATCTGCTTCTGACCCAGTCTCATCTTCACTTGATTCAGCTCTTTGAGTTTCCCTGACTACTGGGACTATGTTGTTTCCAGCTTTGTGTTTTTCCTATTGTGATCTTTGACTGTATGATGGGCGAGTTTTCCAAACAGGAGAGGTCCTATGAACCTGGGATACATTTCTTCATAAAGCCAGAGAGCTTTTCTTAGTGTGTTTTAAAGTTCTACCTGATCAGGACGTGTTTTCCTACAACCTGGGGTACTTGGCAATTCATGGAAGGAAGTCCAATGGGTGTGCACAAAACTTGGATCCTTGGAGAGACTGAAAATGTATATCCTGCTTAGCAGGTGTAGAAAATGTTGATAATACTTGCAACTTGGCCAGAAAACAGATTGCAAAGAAATTATCAGGAAAGATGTTGAATTTTCTTGGTTTTTATAGCCATATCCTAGACTACTGAGGGATAAAAGCAAACAGTTCCTTTATTTAATGCTTTTGGGATTATCTAGTCCTTTAGTGTGGTAGTGGCATGGTAGGACATGCAGCACTCATCAGGCAACGTGCAAAAGAAGATGGGCTCCCACAGTGTGCAGCAGCCTGGGAAGGAGGGGCTGGGGGACTGTGCTCTCCCTTACTGTAACATGGCCCCTTCCCATGAACATGGACTGGGTGGTGCTGGCATGTGAGCTCTATGATCTTTGCCCTGAGCCGGGCGATGGCCATGCATGGTTCCCACTAGCAGTCCTGGGTTTCAGTGCTCTCCCTGTGTTAGGAGACTGTTTCCAGAGTCATAGACAGACCACAAAATGAGTTGGTAGTGGTTTGTGTATATGTTTACATATTAACTCATTTGTTTTCTTAAATGCTCATTACTGAATTCAAATTTGGAAGTTTCCTGGGGGAATTCTGCTGGATAATTTTTTTCTTTTCTGCCATCAGCCTTCCGCCTCGCTCTCATCCAGCTTCATGTATCTACTGTTAAATCAGATAATCTCCAACGAGCCTGTGGTCTGGTGAGAGAAGCATCAGCAAAAGGAGCAAAACTTGTGGCTCTACCTGTGAGTATAGATCATGGTCTACTTAGCACTTTTGCCTCAAACCCTTCAAAACCTGTTTCTGGGGTTATTAATGCATTACATATTCCTCTTTCTCCCTGGATAGCTTAGATGCTGTATGAAGCTTCAAAATAAAAATAAAAAATCCCAGGGGTTGTATCTGGCAGCACACTAAGAGGTGGGAGAATAAAAAGTGAAACAAAAGACAGATTGACCTTTTTTGTAGTATAAGATTCTGGTAAATTTTTCTGGTTTAAATCCTTGGCAATTTCATCATTGTTATATTCTGAATTCATGTAAGTGAATCAATTCATGTAGTTTGAATCATTGCTGAAGAAGTGTAGAAAAAGGCAATTTTCAGCTAAAGAGTGTTGACATGAAGGTGAAAGACAGTTACACAATAATTCTCTAGATTGATATAAGCATTCCAGATACATGAGACACAAAATAGAGTTAATACATATTTCCAGCAGGTCATTTGTGGCTGAATTTTTATTAAGAAGCATTTCTCTTGTGACTTCCGTGTGTGGAAACGTAAATAGCCACTTAAAATTATCAATCACTTCTTATTTAATTTTCCAGCTTCAGCCATGATTGCTGAATTTTCTCACAGATGGGTGTGCTGGCCAACAGGGTGGCCTTCCCAGTGCAGCTTTGAGCTTTTTTTCTCTTTTCCTGGGGGTACTTGTGTTACTCCTGTACCTTGCAACATCTGACTCAGGAGTGCAAAGTTCTCTGGGTGAACTTTGGATCTCAGTTTTACACACAGAATGCTTTCTCTCCTGCTGTCCTGGGGGAAGCATTGAGCAACCTTCCCAGCTCTTCTGTGCTTACATGGTTCTCGTGTTGCAAATGTGACCATTCAGTGTTCTGCCTGGGCCTCCTATGTAAAGATTACCTATTATTTGCTGGTTTCATCATGTGCACAAACATTGCATTTTCCGGATTTATTTAGTTGTGATACTCTCTTTGCCTACAATAATTTATTCTTGTAGAATACAAGTTGTCAAACATGGGCAAGGTATTTCACGGACTTTTGGGAGATACATTTTGTATTGGCATTAGTACATGGGCATGAAATATTCTCTTCCCTCTGTTTTGCTTCTTTGGGAGTTTGTTGTTTGTGTTACTAACTTTATATAAAGAAAAGCAACTCACAGTAAATATATGAAGATGGAGGCAGCTGGCTTTGCTTTCACTTCTTTGAAGTTCAGCCCAGCTTTCAAGAGCCTGAGAAGCTCATTTTGACAGCCTGCAGAGACTTCCTTTCCTGCTGCTTCCATCTACAGATTATGCTGTGGGTTAGCTGGTACCTGGCTGGCCTAGGCATTCCCTGTACATGGGAAAAAATTATCTTTCCATCTTGGGTTCAGTTTTTGCAGTTTGGTAGAACCTACCTCAGTTGTTAAGAAGTTTGTTTGGGCAGATAAAGCAGAAATGTTTATTGTGCTAGTCACAGCTTGATTTTTTTTTTTTCTTTTCTTTGCAGGAGTGGGGGTATGTTTGTCACTTCTGATGAGCAAAGGGAACAATGGAGGCAGATGTCTGGGCTGGGAGTCCCTTTCTTATGGCAGAGAAGTTGCTGCCACAGTTTGATAGCCTATCTGTGGCCTCCAGCTGTGCTCCTTCAGGGGACAGAAAAAGTGTTGGGTGGGGTGTCTCACATCCTCACAGAGCTGGCAAGTGTAATGCAGAGTGAAAGTTCCTGCTGTCTTGGGCATCTCAAATACCACTGGGCCACTAAGTTTAGGCATCTAAACTACGCTGTTAATCTGACTCTATGAAGATTACATGCCTGGTTCTGAAGGATAGCAAATCTTTAACTGGGGCCTAAAATGGAAGATACTGTTCAGTTGTGAGGAAATAACATTTGAAGGATTGTTCTAGCAAAACAATAAGTAATTTTGAGAAATGCATGCTTTTGCAAACGTATTTTTAAAAATTAAGAAATCATGGGCTGTGGATGAGCATGAGCATTTCACAGTTTTGAGAGGATCTATTGAGCTTGTAACTTGTCAAATGAACTGGGTGAAACTTGGCTTCTCATTCTGATACGAACATCCGTTGTGCTATTGCTAAGCCCAGAGCAATAAATGTTCTAGCCTTACAGCTTGCATGATAGTCCTAGCTCATGTTCTATTTGGCATACATTCCAAAAACACACCTGTTTATTTTCAGCAATTGTTCAAGTCTGCTTGGCCCTCCTGACATTCTCTGATGTGCTTACTGAGCTCCTCTAAACTAAACTTCTGTAACTAAAGGTTGTTTGAGAACATTGTTGGAAGAGGAGTTTGAAAAGTCAGGTACATCTCCTTGTAGCGGTGTTACTGGATTTTAGTTTGGTTTTTATTTTTTCCATCTAATTTTAGGAATGCTTTAATTCTCCATATGGAACCCAGTACTTTAAGCAGTATGCAGAGAAGATCCCTGGGGAATCAACACAAAAGCTGTCAGAAGTTGCAAAGGAGTGCAGTATATATCTCATTGGAGGTAGTTCACTCTTAGTGACCATCACATTGGGGGAAAAATGGGCAATGCCTGTTACTGCCGTTGGATCAAAATTACATAAATAATACAGGGGAAAATCTCTGTTCTCACCTTTACAAAGGATCCATTCCAGAAGAGGATGGTGGAAAGCTCTATAATACATGTACTGTCTTTGGGCCTGATGGTGCTATGTTGGCAAAGCACAGGAAGGTAAGATGGCACAATATTGTTATGAAAAGTTTTCTCAGCAGTGTTGCACAAATTATTTCATCTGTACTTAAAGGTAATATAAATTAGTAGAATCTTGCATTAATAATAAGTTTTGTACCATCACCCATGAAACGTCATAAAACTTTTATTTGGGGCATGTAGATACCACTTCAAAAGGTGGTCATAAATTTGTTCTGGATGAGGATGACAAAATACTAGAAGGTATAATTGGCTTTCCTCATATGCTGGGAAAAACATGATAATAAAATCTGATCCCACTCAGATATCTCTGTACCTTAGCCTACGTTTAAAACACAGTGCCACTTGAGTGGGATCAGGATTTTCCCTCAGCTTCCCAATGGATTTAGTCCTTCTGTTATAATAAATACTGTTCTTTACATACTTTGTGCTATTCATATGATTAGTGCAGACATGCAAAGTCCAGGTTGTACAGTTAAGCTGTCACTGCTCTGTGGTAGATGTTTGCTTACTGTCATCTTCCACCTCAACATTGCTTTGTGTCTTCTGGAAAACTGCCTCCTATTTGTAACTCCGGAGATAGTTTCTGTTAATGAGACTGTGCCCACAGAGATCACTCTATGGGTGAACAACTGCTCATTTCTTTCAATGATAAGCCAAAAAGAGAATGGAGGGTTACTTGGAACAAATAAGGTGGTGTAAAATACCTCAGTGGTGCAAGTATTCATTTCTTCTGTTTGCTGATTCTGCATTAGCTGCATTTACTAGATCATCTTCTGCAATTCTGTGTTGCCTTGCAGTTGTCGTAGCAGATCAGTCTGTAAGCCCAGGAGTTGTGCTGTGTTAAGGATGAAAGAATAATAAAATAAAACCAGCTCCAATTGTTATGAAGCTCCAGTCAGGAACAACATTTTCCATTGCAAGCATAAAGACTGCTGCAGGCCCTCAGAGGCATCTGCATAGCTGAAGTCATGGGAACTTTATGGCTTGGTGAACGTACTTTCTGAAGAAGTTTTGCAGGAATGGGACTCAAATGTTAGAGACAAATCATTAGATCAAGACATCTCACTGTTTTGCAGGTATTTGCAACTTTAGACATGTATATTTCTGTAAAGAAGAAAAATGTTTTAAATCATCTTTGGGGGATCTAACAGTCTTAAGCAATGTTTACATTGGATCCTGACAGAAGAGTAATCTAGATAATAGTAGAAAACACATGCCTAAAGAGGCTCAAATACCAAGCAGAGAAATTGTTATTAATTATTATTAATCATAGTGTAATTGCAGGTTCATTTGTTTGACGTTAATGTTCCTGGGAAGGTACAGTTCAAAGAGTCTGAAACACTGAGTCCAGGGAATAGTTTCTCCATGTTTGACACACGTGAGTATAAGACAAGCCCTCCCTTTAAGGAGCTCTACTACAGTAACACTACAGTTGTTCTGGAGTTCTCTTCTCCCTCCTCCTTCCCAGCAGTGGATTTTTAGACTATCAGATTCACACTGGGCATTTGATAACCATGGCAAATACAGTTTAAGTTTGTTTCAAGTGTTTGGGTCACTTCTGAAACTTTTAAAAAGGCAATGTTGTTGGAAAATACGTTGCAAAAGGACAGAGGAGTAGAAAGGGTTGAAACATATGTCACCCCACTTGCCTTAATTAAATAACGGTCCTATTGATTTGTGAGAAGTGACTATTTTTTATAGTAGTTACAGCTCGAAAATGGTTCTTATAAAACATGGCTTAGAACAGAATATATGTAACAGCTATAGTGGCACATTGCTTCATGTGAGGATGATATAATAATGGAGACAATTAACTAAATCAGAAATCTCATTCCAGCCTTCTTGAATCAACCACATCAGATAAAAAAAGCAAAATACCTACTCCTCACCACTGCTCATTGTTCAAAAACTGACACAATCTGTTTACTGAGCTCTCCAAAGAGTCTTGTCTGCCACAATCACTTTCTCCTCCCTGCAATGTGCATGTTCTAAGAAAGTGCATGACTGTATTTTTACTCTGTGAAAAGCAGGTAGTGCTTTCTTTTCATGAAAAGGAAGTAATTGAAAAAATTGCAGCTAAGTGAGAGAGGAATATGTTAAACAGAGACCTGATACAACATGATTTTGTGGAATTGGCTATTCTTAAAGGGTAGATAAGACTGCTTCTCACAGTCTTTTCTCATCATGAAGCATGAATTCTCTTCCACCAATAGCCAGTGTTTGTTGGACGCGTATTTAAATATAACTGCTCTTGTTGCTGTGAACTGTGTAAAATAGCAGTTGGCAGGATGGCTACAGGGAGTCTTGGGCATGCTTTTGTGTACTTGTGACAGTGATATGACTGCTGTCTCTTGTGTTTTGAGAACAGCATACTGCAAAGTGGGCCTGGGCATCTGCTATGATATAAGATTTGCTGAGATGGCTCAAATCTACAGCCAGAAAGGTGAGGCTGCGTCACCTAATGGAGCACGGTCAGCCCTAAGGCCAAGCCTGGGTAGGGCTGTTTCTGGGTAGTACATGCTGGGTGATCCGTGTGATCAGGCATTCTTATTTTATTTTTAAATATTTTAATTATTGTAATTATTTTATTATTTTAACACAAAATGCATCCTGTGGCCAAGATGCTTATTCAGATGAATGACTCCTCTCATGGAGTAAAGTAACCATCACTTCCTGATCCACATTTGGTGGTGGAGTGATGGAGTTGGGGATATCCCCACATCAGGTAACATATCACAGCTCTTGGCTGAGGTAACTTGTTATATATGGACAGGCTCTGTTTGGTTCCATTTTGGGCAGAGGCTGGGAAGTATTGGAAGAAACTTCACCTTGGATTTCAATGTGAAGGGCCACATTAGGGTAAACCATCTTCCCCTTAACGATGTTTTTAATTGTGTCTTAACAAAGGTTGCCAGCTGCTAATATATCCAGGGGCTTTTAACATGACCACAGGACCAGCTCATTGGGAACTCTTACAAAGGGGACGGTAAGATCACAGTAACAGCTTATCTCCTGCTCTAGAGGAGTTTGGGTGCATGGAATTGAACTGTCTTGTGTTGCAAATGACACTGTGCATCACAAGTAGTGCTGCAGGGCCACTCAGCCATTGAAGCTGTACCATCCGCTAAGCCTTGCTTGGGCCACCAAAATGATTTTACTGTCAAGGAGAAAAGCAGGAAATTCTCTGCCTCCACTCCTGCAAGCCCCTGTTACGCCTTTTCCCATGGCTCTATAAGCACCCTTCACACGCAAATCCTAGAGAGAAGAACCAGTAACCATTTGGGAAGTGCTCTAATTACAGGTAGAAATAAGACTCTGAGATTCGTGAGTGAAGTATTATTTATCCATTTGGTCAGCTTCAATCAATTTAGCTACATACTGAATGAACATGTGAATTACATGATATTCTGTGCACTAGCTCTGGAGCCAGGTGCTAGATACTTCTTTTTCCAGGCTCTGCTTTCTCTGATCTTTGTATCATTCACAGTTTTGGCTAGTCACTTAGAGGATATATAGCTTGTTCTTCAAAGGGGCTTCTTTCTCTTCTGCTTAAGTAAATGATATTATGAAAAACAGATCTTCTCACGTTTTCCCTCCATTCCTTCATCTTTCTGTGAACACAGAGCTGTTGATAATCAACTCTACGTAGCTACTGTATCTCCTGCTAGAGACGAAAAAGCATCCTATGTTGCCTGGGGACACAGCACTGTAGTAAATCCATGGTGAGTTCAATAAAATAAAAAATATCTCTGTTTGATTAAAAAAATACTTTATTTGACAGTTGCACTTCAGTCCTACATTTCCATCTACTCTTAAAAGTGCAAATTCTTGGTAAAAAGCACATGAGACTTGAGCCTACATTCTCAAAATCATGACTTAAAACAGTCAAACTGAAAAACAAGAAATAAACTACAACTAGTTTGAGTTTGCGTTCATTTTGATAGTAAAGATGCTATTTAGTACTAGCATTTATCAATAGTTTAACTGCTGACTTGTCAGCTTGTCCCTGAAGTTCAGTCCATGATATGCTATGCATATGATAATTCTCTGTGTAGAACCAAACCATCTTAAACAGCTTGCACAGAACTATCTCATTTTCTCAAAGAACAACACTGCTTTGACATAAGAAAGAACAAGAAGAGTATCTTCAGCTAGAGAAGAGAGATTCTGACTCGAGCAGAAGTCACGCAGTTGCACAGGAGGTAAAAGTGACCAAATCTTCAGGAAGTTGCTTTTCTTTCAGATAAATCTACGGATAGTTCTCTTCCAGGTGATTGCAGAGTAATATGCCTTGAGCTTTTAACTTTACATGATGAAAGCAGCGACAGAACACTTTGCAGGAGACATGACAAATCATGTTCAGTATTTCATGCAGAGTAAAAGTACACTCCTGTTAAAAGCCAGTAGGATCTTCAAAGCAGAAAGTGTTCGCCTTTAGCAAAAGTGTTGTCCCTTTCCCCTTGAGGTATGTTGCATGCTCACAGGGACTGGTTCTCAGAGTTGCTTTTACCATGGTTCTTGATCTTTGAAAGACACTTGTGTATAGTATGTATAAGTCATATAAAATGTGCCATATATAAAGCCTGGAAGCCATTTCTGTCATGCCAGAGTTATGGATTATGATGCTGTTTTTAGGACAGCTATGTCTTTACAACTGCAGGCATCAAGGGTAGAAACTCCTTTTTGTACAAACAGCAGCAACTGGACTGATGCCTTGAGACCAATGTGTTAATCCTGTGAAAAAATGTGCTTAATTTTGCAGGGGTGAAGTCATAGCCAAAGCTGGGGCTAAGGAAACAGTTGTATACACAAATATAGGTAAGGGAAAAGTTGTTGTGGTTTTTCTCCACTTTTCTTTTGATCAGTACAGGTCATGACACTAAGGAGAGAGTTTTTAAGTCTGTGGCCTTACACATGCAACTACAGCTAATGCAGCGTTGCTCTGCCTTTTCCACCTTTGCTTGGTTAATGCAAGAACAAGCAGCACTTGGCTTTACTGTTCTATATGCTAGACTCTATAGCTGTACCCTTCTAGTTCACTTTCTTAGAAAGAAGGTGCCACCTTAGGATAGCGCAGAGTTGAGGCTTCCTTCAGCCCTGGCTGCTCACTTGCAGTGCCCTATGAGTCCATTCTCCATCAAAGCTGCTATTTTCCTTGTTTTACCTCAGAGCTTTTCTTTTTTGGCTGCTGTTACTCATAACTCTTTTCTTCTCCCCTGCAGATCTAAAGAAACTTGCAGAAATACGTGAACAAGTTCCTATTTTAAGCCAGAAGCGTTGTGATCTCTATGGTGTAGAGATGAAAAAATGAAGCTGGGTGAAGGAAGGTTCAGCTGCCACAATGTTGCCTTCATCTTTGGAAGGATTTCCTTAGTTAGTTGCTCCACAATTTACTGCCAAATGTGCCACTTAAGAAAACCCCACGTAACAAAAAACTTGGTGGTGCAATTCTAAAATAATTAAAATACAAGTTTAATATCTCCTCTCATACTTAAGCATGTCATAGTATTTTACAGCTAGGATAAAGATGGAGATGAAATCAGAGCAGTAATTAACATTGATTTTTATGCATCATAATGTTTTAGTTACTTTTTGAGGGCTTTTTTGTACAACACAGAAATGGAAATCTTGGTCTCTGAAACTCCCTCTCAAGTCAGCTTTGGTGTTACGAATTTTTCAGTGAATTATTAGAAAATCTAGAAGTATGATTCTTCCCACTGTGTCCTTTTTAGATATACATGCCTTAACTAAGATCCTTGAATGCCCTACTTCTAACAGAAAGCTTAAAATTTAACATACTGAGCAAAATAGGCAAAATTTTGCTCTGCACTACTCGGGACAACGCAAGAAGCTGCCAGATGGAGCTACTATAGAAGAATCTGTAACAGTTTTTGGTTCATGTGTCTTGCCTGGAATATGTGTATTAAATTCTCCTTATAGCAAATCCTGTGTGTTGCTGCAGTGACATGAGTTACCGTGTTGTTACTATAATTCACATGTTGCCACACTTTTGCTCTCCATACTGCTTAATAGCATTGTCTGAGTGGGTTTTAATTCTGCTGCCTGGAAAAGGCTGATGGGACTCAGTCAGGTTGGAAAAGTTGTTGCATTCCTGAGTGCTTCTGCCCACAGTCTCCCAGAAGTCTGCTCAATGTTTAATGCATTACTGCTACCATGGGCAGCTCCTATCCACTGCAGAGAAAACATTCCTTACTGTGCTGCTTTTGGTGGAGATTGAAAAACTGATTGTGAAAGATGGCTTTAAAATACTGAAACCCAGCCAAGAATGTTGTAAATTTGAGTTTTTTCTTTTTCAGAAGGAAGACATCTTTTAATGTAAAAAGAATGTACAAATTATGTTTTTATTCCTTGGTATGAAAAAAAGAAGCAACTCACTAGCCTTCACTAATATGCTTTTAGTTTTCCAGCAGCATAAAACAGCAGTAAGGATAAAAGAGATTTCAAAATACAAAATGGGAGGGAGAAAAGGTTTTGTCTTGCTCTAGCTAACTGCATTTCCCCCAAAACCATCTTACCTATCTTACCTTTTATTCATGTTCAGCAATCCTCCTCTTCCCACAGTTTTTTTGGGTTGGTGGGTTTTGGTTGGTTGGTTTTTTAAAAAATTATTTTGGCTTCTCTACAATAAGCTTGGTGTGTTTTATAAATGAAAATTAACACTCAGCCAAGCTCTGATGCATCCTTTCCCTCAAAAGCCAGGTCCCACCACTCCCCTTGGTGGCATTATCTGTACCAGCAGGTATTTTTGGTCTGCACTTTTCACTGTATTCTGGTGAACATACTGCACTGGAACTCTTAAGAAACAAGCCACAGAGCACAAGGTGAAATGAAGGTTTATTTGTTGAAAAATAAATATTAAAAAATTAACAAATTCTCATTTGAGCCAAGTTTCCTGCATTAGATTAGTGCTTCCCGCATACTCCACAACCCATATCCATAATGGCCATTGCTGGTCTCCAAATTTATTTAGAAATCATAGTAACTATTTTTCCCTCTCATCTCTACTAGTTCAACATGCAGCAGTAACTAAATACTGCCTTTGGAGGATTAAAGTAGTGCAGGACTCTCATGGGCTGACTACTTAAATCTGAGAAATACAAAGTGCAGTCTGCAACAAATAACAGAATCTGTGGTCTGGACTCTCCTCCCCTGGAATCCCAAAGGGAGAGGATGGATAAAAATCTGTTACAAACTACTTCGGTGAACTCAGCTGAAGAGCTGACATGAGCTCAGTTCTCTTCAGTCTATCAGGATAATTTCTAAGCACCTTGTTTTAGTAGGGTATTTACTAGGGTTTCCAGTGTGCTCTACTCAGAAGCGATACAAACAGGACTGTGAATATGCAAGGGTTTCACTGAATAAAAGTAGTCAGTTCTTAGCCATAATACTTGAAGCAGCCAATATTCAATCATTGTGTTGGTAGAAAATGGGCACTTTTAAGTATCTGTATGACACATATGCACCAGTATTCTCTAAGTATAGGAAACTAACCAGTAATAACCCTGAAATAGTTCCAGAATTTCAGCCTGCAAGAATTTAAATTATTTTTAAAGAAATGGCAAAAAAGTGGGCAATGTTAGGATTGCTGGGCTACTTAAAGCTGCTCTTGATAGTTCTAAAGTTACAGTACAGCTCTTCAGTGTGTGTTAGTTCCCTCTTCCCTTTCAATTTGCAGTTAGATCCTAGTAATTCAAGTCACAGCTTAGAATCACGGAATATGCTGAATTGGAAGGGACCCATCAGGATCAGACTCCAACTCCTGGTCCTGTGCAGGACATCCCAAGAATCACACCATGTGCCTAAGAGCATTGTCCCTGTGAACAGCAGGGATCATACATAATGAGAATTAAATTGCTAGACAGTTGTATGTAGAAGCAACTTCCCAGAGTATCCCTTTAGGATACACTGGGTTTATCAAAGTCTTCAGTGGTATCTTCCTACATAATTTCACCTTTTTTTTTTTAATAGCAGTAATATTTGTTTCATTTCAAAGTTCATGTGCACACCTGGCTTAAAATAAAACCTTAGGTGTATCAGCCATTTTTAAAAAGTCCCTTTCACCAAAGGGATGCACCTGCATACACACATTAAGAGTCTCAGCTACTCAGATTCCCAGCCTTTCTGGCTCGACTTCCCCTGTAATCTTCATCTCTCAAGATCATACCTCTGTGGGTGATGGAAGCAAGTGGAGATCAGATTTGTTGATTCCATGTCTCCTCATTCTTTCTTAAAGGTTGAAATGAGAGAAGATGACCAGTCAGTCAATTATCAGATCTTCCTACATTCGGAACAACATAAGCACAGAGCTCACCACTGCAGAGAACACTTTCATCCAAACCTGTTCTTATACATGTCAGAGAGAGATACTTGAAGGCAGTATTTATTTTTTCAGTTTACAGGTGATATGTCATTTACAAAAAAATTACAGACAATGCATCCTTTCAGTGCAGTTTCAAACTAGTTCACGAACAGGCAAAAGTCTGTGATGATTTGGAATGCTAGTAATCGACAGCACATGCTTTTTTTCCCTCGATTGAGTGGGGTAAGGAATGGAGTACAGATGGGGTGATGAGGAGAAAATGCCAATGTAAATAAGGCCATGCGAATAAAAACTCCTTGGAGAACAGGACTCGTCAGTATGGCATATTTTTGTTCTCAGGTAATTGATGCAAAAGTTGGAGAAGGCATTTGACACTTGTTACGTTCACTGCCCCTAGAAGCTGCCAGTACCTTCCCATGTCTTCAATTCTACACCAGTGCTATGATTTCAGATCACCTCATGAGCTACTAAAATAATGATTAAATCTTTATGTCTACTCTCCACCATTTGAATACTCGACTGTAGTTGCTGGGAGAAAGGTCAAGTTGAAAATGCAAGCTGCTGCTGTATGGTGGCACAACTACAGAACAAGACAGTGTGACTACAGCATCATTCATTTCTTTAAAAGATTAAATACATTAGACAATTCACCACGAACAAATCTATGATTTCAGGATGGAAAGAAGGCCAAAACTAGTGTGTCATCCAGAGAAAGGCAAGATGGACTGACTGATTTCCACACCAGAGAGATCTACCCAAAGCAAGAGGGCCCTCTGTGAAGTTCCTAACAAGAGGAAAACTATTTCATAATTTGCCCATCTGCTGTTTGCAGCACAATTACTTCCTTTCTACAGTGTTTGTAATCTTGGACAAGACAGGGTCTACAGAACAAGGAAATGAGTGCAGATTCCAAATCCATTATTGGAAGTTTTAGCCTATGCTTTGTTCCTTATCTCACTTAATCCTGCCAAGGGGCTCTTAAAAGGAGGAGATAATAAAACAGCAGTCTCCAGGGACTGAACAGAATTTAGACAGTCTATCAGGTGCTACATTTATGCAAAAGCATCAGAAATTACAAAGATTATATGCAAGCATGACCTTACCTTTCAGAGTTTGACTCCCAGCAGCGATTTTTGTTTTTCAAAGTCCCTCTGAACCCTCAAGAACAATTTCCCGTGACATTCAAGCATGGACTGCTCCACAGGAATACAATCTTTCTTCCAGTAAAGTCTACACTGAAGCAGTGTTACCTGACCTCCTTCCCCAGCCAACCTTTTTTCTAGTTCTCCTATGCAATACTCTACGGCTTTCTGGGGTGAGAATAAGGACTATCAAATTAATTCCCTAATAGCTGCCATAGGACTATTTCTAAGTAAGTTATGCAGAGGGTGGAAGGGGATTTAAGGGAAGATTGTGCATGCTTGTATATATTTACAAGGATCCTCTCCACATCTATTGACTTAAAAAAACCCTCTATTATTAAAGTTTGAAAATTAATTTTTGCAAAATCAAAATCAACCCTCATGGATTAACTGGATATAAAAAAGAAACCTATTTTACAGCACTGACTAGTATTACCTTTAAAATCAACAGGAAAAAATCACACATGCTGTAATATTAGTTGATAAAGCAAAAATCGCCCACAACATAATCACCCAAAATGAACCAGTGTGAAGTTTTATTTGCATGGCCAAAATATGTTCCTTTGGTTCCCCTGCAACTTTATTTCCCTTAACACACTCTAAGGTTTTTGCTGGAGAAGGAACAAGATGCAGCACTGCATACTTCTTTGAACAACCACTCCCACAACACCTAAACATTTAACAGATGTAGCAAATGACAACACCACGAACAGGAAAAAACTAAGCTCCACTATTCAGCATGGTCTGCAACAGCGTCTTTAGGGCTGGCTGAAGTGGGCAGCTTCACTTTGGAAGGTAATTTCTTCCTCGTTTCTTTACAGTGTTGGTGGTTTCAATCCATACTTCTTTGCAACTTCTGTCTGGGCATAGGCAGCATCACAGAGTGAGTAGAGGTGGGCCATCTCCATTTCTGATTTGGCCAGGTTGATAGCTTTGTTGAACATTTCAATGGCTTTATCCAGGTTCCCTCTGAAATAAACAAAAATTTAGCCCAGTTAAGATTGCCAAAGCAATCTTCTAATCTCTAAAACATCTTTTTTCTTTCAGGACTTACACTCTCCACCATAAATAACTTAAAAGGACTTCAGGAGGAACCACCACAAGAACTTTCAGTGATGCTGAGTAAACTCAGAGAATTTGTAACCAAGCCTATGCAACTGGGACAGCTGTTTAACAGCCTTCCTCTTGAGAGCCCCTGTAGGTGGTGGTGCAGGATAAAATGTTCTCCACAGCACACCAAGTTCACTACATAGATAACGCTGGGCAATTGAATCAACTCTCATCTTCCCTGAAAGGACTTGGTACACAAAAGAGGAGAACTAGCACAGACAGAAGCCCATTATTTAAATAGGAAATGCTTGCAAAATTTCTCATGGCAATAGTTTAATTGTCTGTCCTTTAGAGGACTAGATATATTAAAAAAAGGCTCAACTGTTCTGTCAGCTACACCCCAAACCTTTGCACAGTTGCAATACAATGTTACAGAGCAGAGTATTCCTCTTTCCCCCAAGAACTACAAACTGCAGTCCTGTTGGCTGCAGGAGAAAACAGCACAGGATCCTCAGTACCAACAGCCCACTATATCCAAGGACAACATTAGATACACGCAAAGCCAGGTAGTGATTAAGGCAGTCAGTTCAAATGCAGAAGCGATGTATTTAAAAATACACAGACTCATCTGCATGTTGTCCATTAAGTATAAAATTTGTGATGAGAAGCTGTCAGATCATAAATCAGAATTATACCACAGAGAATGGAGGGCTTTACCTAAGAGTTACAGAACAGAAATCAGGACTTTGGGTAAGAACTGGCCTTACAGAACATCAGGGAGAAGATCTCAAGACTTACGATCCATGAGGACATTTAAAGAACTACTTTAACTTCAGAAGTAATTATGAACTCTTAACACTGCAATTCAGCTTTACCTTTGCACTTCAATCGTTCCCATGGTCTCATATGCAAAATCACATTTGTTATCAATTTCAATGGCCTTGCTTATGAGTTCTAATCCTTTGTCTAAATCTTGCTTCCACTGAAGCTGAAGTAAACTACAAGAGGAAGAAAATTTCAAACAGACTTCACATATACCTCCAGAAACCCTCATCATGGTAAGCAAAACCATTCCAAATGTATAACGTATTTAATTTCTAATGCAGGTAGACAATAACTTAGTAACTTCATGGCTTTTAAAAATACCTATGTGAAAGTCACTTTCAATAAGTGACATTACTGCTTTAATGACTCTAAAGAAAGGCAATTTTTTCCCAAGAGGACTTGGTACATGTTGTTTTACAAAAGAAAAAACTTCAACACAAAGCTGAAACTAATAGGGCTAAAGGAAAAGTCAGGTATAGTTCAATTACGTGCTCAATTAGCAATGAACACTAATGAAACTTTCCTGAAACGTTATTTACGGTTTAGTAAAAAAAATACAGAAATACATTTAAGAGCACTAAGATGCTTTCACCAAGTTATTTTTCTTGGCTAAACTTCTAAACATATACATTCAATTCAGGTTAATTCATCTATATACACCAACTATTCTTGACCAAAAGAACCGCAAACTCAATACATACCCTTTATGAACATATGTAGTGGCATTGTCTGGCTCAAGGTCAATGCACTTATCATACATTTCATCAGCCTTGCCAAACTGCTGTTGATCAGTTAGTGCCTGAATCAAAAGAGAAATCTGTTTGTCAATAAGCAACCACAGTGTGCACTCTGCACTTCAGCTAATTCTAATTAAAACTGTATTGACAATGTGATATTGGATGTAGCTCATTTATGGTAGAGCAGGCCAGGCACATCAGTTACCAGAGCTAAGTTTCAAAACTGAGGCTTTTTGGAAAACTTCTCTGCTCTAAGTGCACAAATTACTGTCCACACTATCACCTGTAATGGGAGATCCACAAGCAACATGCTGTGTGCTGTAAATTAAAATAATTCTAAAAGTCTGTACCTGCAAGCTTCAACTCTTCCTTTTTCAAATATACTTCTTTCAAAAGGAAATGCATCTATATTTCCTATCTACTTAAAATCAGAACGCCTCATGCTTCCTACTAAAACCAGCAGTATGTTTTCTTAGGGAAGAAATTACAGTCTCTATTATAAGTACACTCTGGACAGCTGTTCTAAACCACTACATGCCACTAGTAGCAGAACAAAAATGTCACCCTAGTTTCATACATTTGACTCTCAAATTACCCAGAGAATCCCTGACATTGATTAAGTGAGATGCCACACACATGCAGCAAGAAGGCAATCATGCAGGAATGACCTCTGTCTCTTAATAACCACCATCAACTCTCATTACTTATATCCTGCTCCACCAATTCCCCCTGCACCTCCTATGTCCCAGAATACCCATAACCATAAATGCAGGTAGCTTATTCAAAACAGCACGTGTTATTATTTGAAGAAATGTTACATTATCCAAAAGAACAAGAGAATGCAGCATTTTCTTTAAGACAGAGAAAAACATACCTGAGCATAGAGTGCATAGCCCTCAGCACACTTTGGAAATTTTTTAATGACATCTTCAAAGCCTTTCATGGCTGCTTGCACAGTCAAAGCATTACTTCCTGTATAAGCTTGGCGATACTATTCCAAGGAAAATAAAATAAAAGAAAAAAATTACACCATCACCAGACTAAAAAAAGGCTGATAAGGCCTCTACGCACCTCCCCAGGAGTTGCCTGCAATTCAAAGTTATTTTACATAAGCTGAGAGAATTGGAATTGTTCAGCCTGGAGAAGAGAAGGCTTCGGGATGACCTAATTGTGGCCTTCATATACCTAAAGGGAGCCTACAGTAAAGATGGAGAGGGATTTTTTACAAGAGCATACAGAGACAGGACAAAGAAGACTGGATTCAAATTGAAAGGCAGCAGGTGTAGATTAGATATTAGGAAAAAATTCTTTATTGTAAAGATGGTGAGACACTGGAACAGTGCCCAGAGACGCTGTGGATGCTTCATCCCTGGAATTGTTCAAAGTCAGGTTGGATGGGGCTCTAAGCAACATGGTCTAGTGGAAGGTGTCCCTGTCCATGACAAGGGAGCTGGAACTAGATGATCTTCAAGATCCCTTCCCACCCAGGCCATTCTGTAATTTTGTGCTAAGTTCCAAAAGGTGACATGCCTGTACTCCTACCAAATCTGGTTTTGGGAACCTACCACGTGTCCAAGTCTCTGGACTTGGAGAGGAAAACAGGTGAAAGAAGTCATAAGACCTAATAATTGTGATAGCCTCCCTCTATTTCAAATGCTTAGAAATTCCAAACTTGACATTCCTCCTTGTTCACACCATGCAAAGCTGTCCTAAGAAGACTCTTGCACACTGAGTCATTGTACTAGCTTGAAATAGTTTGTTTCCAATTGCTTGATGATGACCGTTTTCCACAATAGTAAAGCTTTATTAAAATCAATTTTATGTGCTCCAATAAGAATCAAGATTTTTGTTCCTGTCCCCCAAAACAGAAAAAATGTTCTACTGTTTGAACAATGAATATTTCAGAAGGAAAGCAGCAAACCCATACTCCAACTGAAGATGTGTTGTATTATTCCTTTGCCCTATTATTAAAAGACAGAGATGTTTGTTGCCCTACTTTCCTGTTAAATTGCAATAAACCAGACAAACACAGAGTTTTCCAGAACTCTTTAAAGAAAAAGCACCCAGATAAACCCCAACACGTTACCTACCAGAGCGAAACATTTCTGTGCTTGCGCCAAGGCAGAATTGGGTCGCAATCGGATACATTCATCAAAGTCTTCCACAGCCTCTTCAATTTGGTCAAGCAGGATTTTCAGCTACCCAGAATGAAAAAAAAAATCTTATTTCTCTATTTCATCTGTGCTTCAGACACTTACGTGGTAATTCAATTAACATCAGTTATTCATATCATCTCCAGCTCACTTTTAGAACTGTCTAGAAACCTACAAAACCCGTAACTAAAAGTCACTGTCATAATATATTATCAAAGCCACCAGTGAAACTTTGGCTACCTACACAAGAAGGCAATGACCCTGTGTAGGGATTGAGAATGCTTGCATTTCAGACTGCTGCCATCACTGCTTCAGCATTATGTCCAATCTCCAAAATTATACCGTATTTTCTCAACTTGTTCTGCCTCTCTGTAGTCAGTATCTGTGGACTATTTGGACATTGAAACATTTCAGCTTTTCCAGCTTGCATTTCAACTTTTTTTGTTTGCTTGGAGTTTTTGGTTTTCTTCTGACATTCTCACTCCTCCACAGGAGCAGAGTTCACTTCATCATTCTCTTACTTTACTGTGACGCTACTGTAAAACACTAATTTTCCCTCTGCAGAAAATTTGCATTCCCTTCAGTCAATGCATAGCACCATTTTTATTTCTGAGCAACAAAGAAGTCTAATAAATTCATGGGGAAAGACCCTTGATCCATGGAAGTCGTCCTTACAAATATGACTTAGCTTATCTGCATATGCTAGCGTTCTTTTTTATTTCCAGCACCATTCATATTACAGGTCTGTGGCAGCAGGCCTCTCTAGGTCTAGAAATTAGTCAAGGGCACAGCAGTGTCACAAGGCAGAGAGGGATGAGCTGAACAGATGCAAGTCCAGGCCACAGTGCTGCAGGTGTTATCAGGGACACATTACCTCTGCTGTAACAAATCTTCCTGCTGTGCAGATGCTGCTCTGCCATCCAAGCCCTTTCACAGAATACCTTTTATCTGCTGTAAATGTACATAAGCCCCAGTACTTCTAAGTCAGAGTTCATACTGACCGAGGGCTTTTCTATAGCTACCAAAATAAAATGCTTCTGCCTGACCTGAACCTCCAAAGCAGACTGTGTTTATTCTGCAAAAGTTCCCAATTAGGAGTTCATGTTTTTCTGCCACAAGCAGTATCAAGTGTCTCCAATGACACTGTTTTTCCTTTTAGTATATACTGAAACAGTCAAGTGTTGGGACCAAATCTCTAAGGCTTCTTACTTGTCCTCGATGGTGGTAAACATCAGCATTCTGAGGATCAATATCAGCAGCCATGTTGAAGTCCTGAGTGGACAGCACAGGCTGCTGCTGCTGCATGTACATACTGCCCCGCTTGATCAGAGCGTTGGCTCGCAGCTGCAAAAGATGGGCAGAGATACATCAGCCACTCCAGTGTTTCTCCACATTTAAGGCTTCATTACAATCACAGTAAATTTTTCATCTGACTGGTTTATCCCACTGACAGGTTTCAATTATTCTAAGCTGGAGTAAGTTTCATATTGACTCTAAATGAAGTGACTCCCTTACCTAATTTCAAAAATATCAGCCTATGCTTCCATCTCAGTGGATTTTCAACCACCCCAAAAATTCTTTTCAATTCCTATGCTTACAAATACATCAATGATGCTTCTTAAAGCAGCTGAATATGCAAGCACAAATAATGTTCTTCATTTATCCTGAGTGGATAAGCCTTCAATTCATTCAACTTCCCTTGTTCTTTAGTTTGTACTACTTATTAACTTTAGTTTGCACTACTTATTAACTTTAGTTTGCACTACTCAGTATAGCTGTCTCAAAAATCAACAAGTCCTTGAAAAAAACTATTTGTCAGGAACAGAACAGTAGATAAACCAGAATAGTTCCATTAAAACATTTGAAAAATCGGAAAAACAACTTCTTGAAGTATATAGCAAGTTTATCATCTAACTTCTCAATCCCAACTACAATCCAGCTGTGACAGATTCTTACCTTCACATTTGCATCTTCCATGCTGATGACCTGATCTAGGTCTGGTTTGGCAGCACTTGCATTGCCAATAAGTAAGTAGAAAGTAGCTCGCAGAAGCAAAGCTTCTGCCATGTATTTTCCCTTTGCTTCAATTTCTTTTGTGCTTTCACTGATAATTTTGTCATAGTTCTCTTCTTCCATATATTGTTTGGCTCTCAAATAGCCAGAGCTGTAAATGATGTAAGAACAGTTGTATATAGACATGCATTCACTGAACACTGTAATTTCCACTCAGATTTTTCATCAAATCATTACAAATACTAACTTGTGCTATACTGTTACAACACCAGTATAGTTCTGTTGGAACATCCATTCCTGGATGGAGCCATCATAGATGGAAAACGATTTGCACAAAAACTGGCTAAATTACATTGGAAATAAAGAAGAAAGAAGTTTTAAAGCTTTTGAATGTGAGCTTCATTTGTCCCTTGAGGGTTTTTTCACATGAAGAACAGCAATAATGTGTGCTTTAAAACAAGAGGGTGGAATTCATGGACAGGAAAGTGAAATATTAAACCCAGCAATGTGCAGCTTGTATGTGGAAGAAAGGATTTAATAGCAAAAAATTACAGCACTGCCTTGTTCTCAGCTGTGTCCTGGATTCAGTGAATCTGCCTGTAGATCAGGTACATTCTCTTTTACTTTAAAAAAAAACCATAATGCTGTTTGCAATGGTTTCCAAACTGACAGCATTGCTATCTTCCAAAAATAATCTAGAAAACAGCATAGTAAGTTAAAGAACCATTTATGTGGTGCTCAAGCACCACAAAAAAAGCACCACAAACCCAAGTTTTTGTATGCCAGAACAAACTTCTCATTTGTATGCCAGAAAAAACTTCTCATTTATGAGCAATTTGATTCCAGAAAGATAAAACACCCTTTCAGCCTCAGTTGCTATAAATGCATATTTTCACTTAAAAATACCCTTTTCCTAGCTCGTCTTCTCCCTTCCAGTCTAAAGGCTAACTTTCTCTCTTCCTCAGAAACGCTTCTTCAGTCTAAAATATTCCTTTCCCCAGAAGCATCATTCAGCCCTCTCCAATCCTCCCATCTCCTAAGATTTACTGTGATACTGTAGTAAATACTCAGCATATTTTCCCAATCTCATTATCCTTCCTCTATTTAGTGCAAGTTTGGAACTAGCCAGTCAGCTTTCACCAAGGTTTCACTTACAGTATCATTTATACCAAAGGATTCTTCATGCCAAGTACTACACAAACAGCAGCATGTTACACTGAGCAGAATGTCCAAATTACTGAAAACTTAATTCCAATATCAAACAGTTCCCAACCATGCTGTACACTCACTTTTCTTTTACTTCAGAAGCTTCTCCCTCCTTATCCTTATCTTCATCTGATTTCTCACCCTTAAGCAAAGGTTGGGAAATTATATCATCTGTGAAAGAACTGAAGTAGGATTTAATGAACTGTGGTGAGGGCATCAGAGGTTCCCGATTCTGAAACAGAGAAAGGGAATTCCAAGTCAGTAGGTGGTAAGATCAGATGGTAATGACGGAAATGGATAACAAACGTGATTATTAGAAAAAAATTGACAGAAGAACCAATGTATGACTTCCACTATCTCATCTGACAGCCTGGTATTTTGGATTTGCCAGTTTGATATTTGGTGATTATTTAAGCTTCAGATCACAATGCAATACCCATTACCAGTGAAAATAAAGTGAAGATATTGAGATAGTATCTTTCCACATATTTGGCTAGAAATGAAGAGTCTTAGGCTATCATAAGATATTGGGGAGATGTACTAAGGCATTGGGTGTGCACATAAATTGGGTGAAAAATGGAAGCTGGTGGTTTAAGCATGAGCCTAAATTTAAGCAGATTCTGAACAGCAGTTTTCTCTTTTCTCCAACTTGTCCAAGAGAAGCTGCTGCTCATCGTTACAATGGAGACTAATGAGGCAGTATCCTAGTTCTATGTGGAACTTGGCCCAGATACCAAACATTTTACTTTAAGTCCCAGAAGCAACACCTCAGGTACCAAATCTTTCCTACATTCAGAAAATATTTCTTGCTCAAAATAAACTGCACACAAGAATTACAATTCAATCTCTCCTGTAAGAAAATACCAAATGCACTCTTCTGAAGCACACCTATTTTGTGATGTTATCTCCACCACACCCATAACACAATATGTAACCTTGACACCACACATTTACATGAATTTCTGCAGGAAAGAAATTCAGCATCTCAAAACCAACATGGATTTCAGTACTTCAACCACCATCAAAAAACAAGCAAGGATGCTTTAATAACAAGCCAGAATGTGTTGATACCTGTCCCAACCTTTCTGTAAACCTACAGCCACTCAAAATGACTGCTCCTGGCTACTCCTATGCTTCCACAGTTCTCTCTTCAGCAGTTTGTAAACATTCATGCATAGATGTCTGTTCCAACACATCCAGTTTCTATAAAGTTGCAAGTTAAGAAAAGCCCTATGTAGGGCAGCACACCAACTTAAAGTGTCTCCTGAATGTCGTAACAAATCTCATTATTAAAGGGAAACAACTGCTCGAAGTAGATCTCTCTTCCCTGATGAGGTTCCAAAAACTTTGGAGAGGTCCCAAAGGAAAATAATATTGGTATAATGGCAGCTTTGTAAAAACCAGTTTGTGTCACTTCTAACCCTTCAGCAGATAAAGACAATGACTTGTTTACAGCTGACAAAATGCCAGCAACCAACATTTCAACAACTAGTCAGGTGAAATAAAAATTAGTCAGCAATAGCACAAGTCCTACCTTGTACTTCTCTTTGGCCTTTTCTTTTCCAAGGAGTTTAAGAACTTTATCAGCTAATAACATACTTTGCTGGTTTTGGAAGGCTTCTAAAATGCAGACTGCAGTGACATCTAGGAAACAATGTACAAAAGTGAGATTAAAGAAATTCTGCTAGTCACTGGAGTACACTAAAATGTGCCACTGAGTACAATGAGGCACTGCCAAGCTAATACACGTCCTGTTCTCAGGCAAAACCCTCTGCTTTCCTGTTTGCTGTATTTACTGTATTTTTCAAGACACAGATTTGTATTCAAAACAATCTTCCTAGGATAAAAAAGACTTCATGACAGTGAATGAAAAGAAATTCCATTTATTTTTCTCTTCATGTTTTTATCTAGAGACAAACACACTTAGATGAACAGTGGAAATGTATACCTCCATCAGGGGCTTTCACCATTTTGAAACTTAGAGGAATTATGTTCATACTATGTTTGCATTGAAAGTACTAACACAGCTTTTCTTCTGGGATTGGTCTTTATTTTCTACTTCTAAAATTCACATTCAATCCCATCACATCTCACTTACTCCTCAGTTTAAGAAAACTTCCTATATTCTATCTCAAATTTTTCTGCTCATCTGTGTGACTTTGGAAGGGAGCAAGGAAAAATACCTTGCTGGCCTATTTAAACTGCCAGCCCATATCACACGGCTTTCATTCACACACAGAACCCTCCGCAAATGTTAACCCACTGCTGCCCAAGTGAAGCTTTGCAGTGTGAAATGCATTATTACCACACACTGTTCTTCTGGATCTTCCGCTTAATGCAATGCTACCACAGATTTTTCCTGTTTAGTTTTCATTTAAACATCAGTGAAGATCAACAGAGTTTGGGCTTGAAATTCAAGCAGTGTATTATCTGAATGATTGAAAAGTAAATGTCTTACTCATGAGCTTTAGTATAGTTTCTGTAATTCTACACTGCTAGAGGAACTATTAAGCCATCATTTATACAGAAACTTCCTACAACTCTGGCATGGTCAGGAAGCACATCAGAGTCCCAGGGAAAACATGGTACCCCCAGAAAGAGCGTGTTATACAACCCCAGCAGACAGGCTCTGCCCAAACACTGCTGCACTCAAGGCTTGGGGTGCAGCAGCAGTATTTTCCCAAATTGTCCCACCAGGGATCACTGGAGGTGTTTTCTGCTGGTAGTTGCAGGGTTTTTGAGGTTTGTTTGGTTTTGCTTGTCTGTCTGTCTTGTCTGTCGACTACATGGGCATACCCTACTCCCTGGGATTTTACTGATCATATGTGGTTGGCAGGTAAAAGCAGAGTTATAGAAAAACAGTGTAGTGCAAAAAGAAAAGCAAGAAAGCTTCAGATCTGAAAAAACTGCAAGCTAAAAATCAAATACAAATCAAGGCTGAAAATAACTGTCACTAACATTACTGTTGTAAGTTACATTTAAAACTGTCCTACTGTCTAAATGAATAATTCTGTATTACTGTAGCTACAGAAATAAAACCAAAATAATTCCAGCAGTTGCCATCTCCAAAGCAGCAGAGCTAATTCCACTTTTAAGTATACAGAGCATGAGCCACTCACCTTCTAAACATTCCTTCTTATTGTCTAGCTTCTCATGGGCCTTCGCACGTCTGAAGAGAGCTTTGACATATTTAGGGTTGAGCTCAACAGCCTTTGTGCAATCTTGTGCCACTTCTGTCCATTTTTGCTGTGGGCAGAAAAACAACACAGTGAGAGAGGCCCCACTGAGCTGCCTGTGTTGGTTTCCCACAGTCAGCTCCGGGGTCACACGCATCCAACAGTGTCTGCTGGTTCTCCCTTGCTTGCCTCTACTTCTGCAAATTCCTCAGGGAGAAACTGCCTGGGCACCACTGCAAACCACCTGCACCAGAAAAGCCATAGAACAGAAATGGAATTCCTACAGAAATACTAAACCAGACAATGTACTTCAAATCCCATGGGAGAAGATAATAAGCTCATTCAAAGATGTCTGCAGGAGGTAGCACTGGGACTGAAAGACTGGTGTAAAACAACTAGAACAAAAAAAGATGGAAATGTAATGAAAGCAAATAAGTTTAACACAGTGTTCAACCTCTTTTATTAAAAAAAAAAAAAAGTTATTTCAGTTTATCAAAATAGGCTTTTCCAACAGAGGAAGCACATACATTTGGGATTCATTACAGCATGAATTTGTGTTAGACAAGAACTGTTTTATCTCTCCTTCAACATCAGCTTTCTAAACACAGTCTCTCACTTGATACTTTAGACTGTACAAAGCCAACTTTTCCACTCCTTTATACAGCTCATCAACTCAAGCTCAGAAGCAAATCTATGATACCACAATAAGCAGTGCTGGTAGACTTCTAAAATAACACCAAGTATACTCAGCTGTCGAGTAAATGTTACTTCCCTATATGCAAAATTTAAGTCTTGGCCTTTACTAGGATTTGTGTGATTTTTTTGTTTAAATTTTGAAGTAGCATCCCTCCAAAATACTTGGCCTTTCACCTTTCTTTCACACTTAAAGAAACACACTTTAGTAGAGAGAAGTAAAATTAAATTATATATAAGAAAATTGTTCCAGAGAGCATAAATTAAAACTTTGTCTTAGAAGAACAGGATGCATAAGAATTACATAAGATAGACTGGGAGCAGCTGACAGAAAATAATTTTATTTGTATGTAAAAAAGTATGGTGAGCTGAAAAGAGCTGCAACAGCATCTTGTGAAGGCAGATGATGTTATCACCTGGGATCTTTCAGGGGACAGAAGTGACAAAATACAACACTGATAATGCTACTTTTATAATAAACATATAATTATGTTTAATTTCTTACCAGTTGTTCATAGGCAGCAGCTCTATTTTGATAGAAGGTAGAAAGATCAAGGTTTTTCTCAGGAGGGCACAGGCTGATAGCCTCAGTATAACACTGAATAGCTAGCTCATATTTTCCTGCTTTAAAGTATTTGTTTCCTTTGTTCTTGGCTGCTTGGGCTCTACCAAGAGGGCTCTGAAAAAGAAAGTGATAGATCAGTTCAAATTAAAAAGGCATCACAGCACACAAGCTATGCACTTTAGTGCTCATCTTCAAAGACATAAAAATAGATCTGAGTTATAAACTGTAGCCCAGACTGCTGAAAAATCTCACTGATTTAGTTTCCTGGAAATACACAACAATTTCTTTTTTTGCAAGTGTATCAGATAGGAGATAACCTTTTCACAAGATTCACTACAATGGTAATAAACAATGTAGTGATTTCTCTTTGGAAAGCTAAACAGATTGTAATCTTTTACATTGCTGGTGATCAGAAGAACCCATGAGGTAAGTTGCTCCAAAGGCTAAATGTGCAAAGACAACAAAGCCCTCAAAGCAATTCAAACAGAAGTGTTTCCTTCTGAAATACATAGAGCCTATAAGACCAGAGGTGACTCATCAGACTAGGAATTAAATATGGAAAACATCTTGTGGAAAGACCTACCAAGCAAGACAAATAAAACCTGTAAGGAAAATAAAGCTGGACTGACTTTCATATACTAGACAAATCAACTTTATAGCTGACTCCTCTACAGATTCACACACTCTGCTTCATGCAATGACAAGTGCTGGACCATCACCATCTTAGCAGGTAATGGGAAACTTTGCTGACTGGTCCGAGATCCTGCTAAATGCATCTTTGTGTTCTGCACCACATGTTAATGATCTGTATTTCTGCAGAAACTAACATTGTTACCTGCAACTCCTAGATACACACATCAGTTATCAAATCTTGTGGTTTATAACGGATGTAAAAATGCTCTCTTTTTCAAAGGGGTGCGACACATATTCAAGAAACAAAGAGTTGCAAAAGATCTGAACATTGATCTTCTTGATTTCTGCTCCTCTTTCACAGCCTTGCTTCAAGGACCAACATTTTGGGGCAGTTCTGGCTAAGCTGCCAGACTCAAATGAACAGATATATAAGCACATGCCATTCTACCAACCTTTCAGAGGTGGGAAAGACTACAGATTGGGGGCAGGAATGCCTTAAATAACAGTTGCAGAATTCACTGCATCTCACCTGCACTTCAGACCACCTAGGATTTGCTGGGAATTGTCACTGCTGCTCTTTGACCATACTTCTGCGTCTTCTCCCCACTGCCAGAGCCAAACTACAACCAGACAGCTGTAATATAAATTTGAAAGCAACTTTGCATTTCATCTGCCTGTTCCCCCAATGTCTGCTCATTTCATGCCAACCTGATTAATTTTTTGCATCTAAGTGATTTACTTTAAAACTGAAAACCTGAGGGGAAGCCAGGAGTTGCTCTACAACCTGTCTTTTAAGGCCTGGATCCAATCCTGGCAGGACAGCATCAGATAATGGGTACTAGCCTTAGTTCCTACATAAAAGCAGGCATCAAAACAGAACAAAAGTATCTTAAAGTCACTCCCCTGAGGGGAGACTTACAAGTGAAACCATGTAAGGGAGAGAATTTCTTAAATATCCCTACTGCCAGAAAAGCTGTTCTCTCACAAGTCATTAATCATTGGCCTCACAGGAAATCAATCTTTATTGTTCACAGAACAAGGCAATCTGCAAGGCTTTCAGATTTTTCTACTGCAAGGCTTTAGATTTAATTTGATAAAAGATTATTAACTTCACCCCATACACTGTGTGTAACTCTGTGGCTACATAACCCAGAATTCAAGTGCAAATATTTTTACTGAGAGCCAAGTAACTGTGTATCTTGTAAGTTGTTTCTTTAAAACTTAACCAAAGTCTCAAAAGGTTAAATTTATTTCGAGTAGGTCCTAAATTTAGCTCCAAATACAACAATGCTTTGCTTTTAACAAAGGGAAGGGTTAGGCATATGTTGCAAACTTAAATGCATGCAAGTCAGCTCGAATTTTTCCTTGTGCATTTCTAGAGCAAACCACATTAGAAATGCCTTTATGTAATAATCTTACAAAATTCAATGCTGTTCCTATTAATTTGGGTTGAAAAAGAAAAAAGAGGGAGAGAGAGGGAGAGAGAGGGAGAGAGAGGGAGAGAGAAAGAAACGATATGGGCCATTCATACACGTGTTCCCAGTGTGAAAATTATTTGATGCTGCCCCACAGTCCTTGAGTAAAGACATAACCTACGGATGAGGACTCCTGGATAACACCCAAGCACAAGGGCTGCTCCAGTGCCAGGTGTGGGAACTGTAACTGGAAACAAGACGTGTAGGTCTGGGGGCTGTGACTGGTGCTCTGCTGGGTTTTGGGAAGCATCAAGTCTTCAGACAAGCCCACAAACTGCACACAACAGGGATCTAAAACTTCAGGGACTACAGACATGACGCTAAAGTTATTAAAATTAGCAACTCTGTTATCTGAATAAACTTTTAGTAACAGTTGCAGGATTGTAAACCACACAACCAATCACACAGAAATGAATCATGGAACATTTGATGACTCCAGGGTTATCCCCTGCTGCACTTATTGCATGAGGCAAGAAATGTGGGGCTAAGTAGTCAGGACTTAGAGCACAACATGCTCTCATGTAATAAAGTCAGCAGTAGTGCGTAAATCAAGGAAGAAATCAACTTGTTTGTTTGTTTATGCTGCCTTAAACTAGACTGCTTGCTCTGAGATATTTTATCTCCACACCCTCAGACAAACTACTCTACTGTAGCCCTCAGTATGCGCCTAAAACACCACCAAATCCAGTGTATGTTTTTGTTGGGTTTAGGGGCATTTCTTGCTGTTGTTGGTTTGGAGGTTTTTTGGTAGCTGCTTATTAAAAAAAAAGAAGATATTAAAGAACTTACATCACATTATATGCTGCAACACTTTTTCATGATAGCACAAATATGAATAAGAAAATTAATTCTTGACATAAGGTCAATTTTTGAAGGTTTGCCAAGCCTTAAATTTAACCCTGACAAATATTTTAAGCATATTTTTAAAAATTCCTTCTCAATTGCTACAATGCACACACACAAGATGTGTATATAAGAAACTGATTATGCAAACAAACTTCATGTACCTCGTGCACAAGTAATCAAAAAACCTCACTTCTTCCATTTTCTTGCCGAAGCATGATAGACATTATTTTCCCATTTCACTGCTCCTCCTCACCTGACCCACTGCCATCCTATGTGGCGCACTGGACATTTTTTATCACCAAGGTGAAGGTCCATATAGAGCCAGAAAAACTCTCCAGTTTGTCATCTTCTGGTCAAAGAATCTGTGTAACAACCAAACCAGCTCAATAAAATGAATGTGAGTTCACAATAGCTCAACAAAACAAATAACTCATAAGTTATTTGCAGCTACACAAACAATAATATTTCAGTACTTAGAACTGCTTTCAGCAACTGTTCATTAACAAGTCTTAGAACAGAGCTTAAGCCAAAGGATGCTTGTGAAATTCAGTTATCAGTTATCCAGGCACCTGAACGAGCAAATTGCTAGCTGTCTAAAGACTAGATAACACTGACAAAATTTTCTCAACTTCTACTTCAGCCTCAGCAAACATGCTTTCCTCACAAACCATTCAGAAACTCTATACACACAGCAACCTGACAGCAACAGACTGTCAGCTGCAAGAATAATGCTTCGTAACTCCCAGCAACGGCAATATTGTTAAACTAGCAGTTCAGAACTTCATATATTTGAGGGAGACTGTTACTCAAAGCAGAAGAAGAAATTTCCTGTCAGCCAATGATGACAGTGATTCACAACAGAAGCAAGAGCAGAGTTTCAGCATTTTCTTTTGGTTGAAAAGGATTTGCATGAGCCGTTGTCTGACAGATGACATGGAGTGGGACTACAGTTTGCACCATCTTAATTCAACTTGCAAAAAAATAAAGCCTTGGTCTAGACCTCTTTTTTGTCCTTTCCAAGTGAGAGGATCCTCTTAATGAGATGAGGTACCAGGGAAAAAAAAAATCTGTTCTTTTCTGAATACCTATCTTTTCTCTACTTTTTTTGTTTTTCACTAAGGTTCATCTCAAGTCTTATTTCAAACAAAGGCATTAACTGAATATAAATGGTTTTAAAAGTCTTCTTAGCGCTAAAACCACTGTGAGAAAAAGTATGTTTACATAAGCTTTAGAAGTAAATTCAAAGCACAAGCAAGGATGTGTTATAGTCAGAAATAACGAAGCTGAAGTTTACAGGACAATGTCACAATGTTCTCAGTCACTCACCTTCCTGTTAAATGAATTTGCTATCCACACCTTCCATGAATAAGCGAGCTGCACACGAGCTGCCAAGAGTCTAACAATTTTTCTATTGCTATTGAAGACACATTTAGGAGTTTTCTACACCTGTCCACTCCAGCTGGCATGAAACAGAAGACTTACAGTAGGTTGACAGTGAGATTTATTAAGCAACAGGTGCACAGTACAATAGAAATGACTTTTTAGATACTTTGCTTAGATCAATTCAGAGTAAGTACCAACATGAGTGTATCTAGGCAAAGGGGTTCAATTCATTCATATCCTGATCTAATGTCACAGCAGCAAGAGAGGCAACATTCAGCATTGCTACTAAAACAGATACTGGAAAGACGCCACGCTAGATGGCTGCTGATCCCAATATGTGGCACCACAAAGGCTGAGGAGTTTGTCACGTTCACCCACTGCTGCACTCAAGGGCTGTACCACCTCACAGGAAAGTGTGCGGAGACAGGGAACTGCTGTGGACCCAAACGGCTCTGTCTGCAATACACAAGGCCACCCAGCTGACCTCCTCTCACACCAAACACAAGATTACCCTGGGAACTTGCTGAAAGAGTTAAAGGGTGAGATCTGGGCTATCACAGAGCTGCAAAAGGAATTGATTCCAACTTCAGGGGAAAAAAATACTGAAAGAATACTGAAAACACATTACCTCACTGATTAACCAGTACTCACTCCTGTAAGACAAAGAGGGTATAAAACTTGCTAACAAGTTATCATGGAATAAGTAAAAAAGAAATTAATCAATTGGGCACCATGAAAAGCAAGACATGCAAAGCACTCCATGTTTAAGTTATGCAATATTCCTTACAAACTAGGAGAGCATGTAAAAAGCAACTGTTACTGAGTGACTAAAACATATTCCACCTAAATTACAAGAAAAACGACAACTGTCATTAACAGATGCAATTTGACTTTATGACCTTTGAGTCACCCATAGATGCAGTTTTATCATCATCACTTAACTGGTCCAATAACACCAGTTTACTGTACTGTTGAGGAGCTAGCTGTGCTTTCAGGAGAAGGAATCTCAAAAGTAGTTCAGCTTTTCCTGATATAGCACCTCTGCTAAGGGCTTCTGTCAACACCATGTCAGTCACAGATCACACACTTGGCCACTGCATCAATGCCAGGAGAATCCTCTGGTGCAGACACAGCCTGGGAAAAAAATGTGAGGCCTGCGTAGCAGGTAAAAGAGAAGCTTGAACTGCATGCAAAATAGTAACAAGTCTGAATAAAGAACAGGGAAGATATTGGACCTTACATATTTTTAAAGAACAAAGAAAAAAAATTCAAGGTCATGTCTTCAGAGAGAGTGACCAGAACATCAAATGGATACAGGGGCTGATTTAATGAAAAGCACAAAAAAGTATGAGTCCTAAGTTACATTTATGAGTAAAGGAATAGTCAGCTGACACAGCTGTTGGTAGTGAATGCATTATTGACCTATGTATTTTCCAAAAGATTTTCCTCTTGTATTTCAACTGTGAAATTAATTACTGGCTCTTATTCACTGTGCAGATTTGTATGGGAAATTCAACTGAGTTTCAAAAAACACCCCACTACATCAGAAAGGCAGACTAATACAATGCAGGCAGTTTCACAAGTGAAGCATCTGCAGTGGTTGTATTTTCAGACATGGGTCTTATCGATAATATCCATGAGAGGCAATATGAAATCTACACAGCATCATTGCTTTGTATATTAATAACAGAAAGACAATGCTCCACACACAAATAAAGCAGTCAAGGGAACTCGCAGCCACATTTATTTTCCTGCTGCAGCCATATCTTGACCAGCTAGACAATTATCTCATGTAATCAGTCAAATCTGGTAACTTCTTCTACAGCTTTCCTAAGCAATACCTCATTTCTTTAGAGTGTAAGTAATGACAATTTTCAAGAAACTTTGGATCAGGTCATACCACCCAACTTACTCTTAAATGCACAGACTTTTCTGGTAATTCAATTTGTGGCACAACACACAATATTTTAAAATAAATGCTACATAAGTCTTTTAAATGTTTTAAGTGCTCCCTTCCTACAACTGCAGAACGGCTACAAACCCCTGGATGTTACTGGAATTCCAAAACACAATCAAGAAACCTAGAGTGAACACACTAATGGGGAAGTCACTGCAGCAAGACAAAGGTCACAAGCAGCCTGCAAACCAGAGCTCACACACAGCAAGCACACTCCCATAAACATGCCAGATGCTGCTTGCAACCACAAGCCAAAATTACCATGTAAACAAAGTCTGAATTTGTCCTCTGTACACGACTTGCTCAGTACTTGTTTGGTGCCCAGGAAGGAACAAATCACTGCATTCAAGCAGCTACTTCAAGGTCCAGCATAGGTTTTACAGCTTACTGTGCTTCCAGGAATGCCTGAGGGTACCTACGATTTCACTGGCTGGGGAAGTTGCCACCTTCCTCACCACTCCCATGTGCGCCTGCCACTGCCCGCCCAATCGAGTCAATCTTCTTCACTCAAACGGTCAAGGTTAAAACTGACTTTTTCCAGCCTCTGGAAGGTGATTCTTTTCTGTCCTGAACATTTCAGATGGGAAGTTTAAACTGTCTGATAGTTCAAAGCATTTTAGGTGATACACAGGGATGGGAAAAGAAAATGCAGTATGGGATATTCTTAACAAAGCCAAGCAGTTTATCAAATCCATCACTTTAAACACTCTTGTCAACTGCAACCTCACCTCAGTAATGCAGAGTGACTGGCAAGGTGCATCTGTGAGTGAAGATGCAAAACGTCCATCTTAGAGGCATTTTTGCCAAATACAGATATATAAGAGAACCATGGATCTGATCTGGACTCCGATCTTTCAGGGTGTCCTTCAGTTTTTGCACAGACCATTTTATCTGAAAATCCTCAGAACGATAATTTACAAAAGGATAAATGTAAGTTTTGAGAGCATGCCTACTTACACAAATTCTACATTTAGAATCTCTGCTGCATAAACTGTGTGGCTTCTATATTTTCATGGAACACATTCCATTTTAAAACCATCTTGATTGTGTTTTCTTTCCACTCTGCTGTATCCAGCATCTCACACACCACAGATCACAGATTTCCTGTTCAAAACACTATTCCTGGAGGAAACTTACTCACAGCTACTCTAGACCTCAGAGGCAGAGACATGTTCCCTGCTTAGCAGCACAGATCCATGCTCAGCCACTTGATGAGAAGATGCATCCGGCAATGCCTGTTCCATGTACCAGTGCCAGGACTGGAACAAACACACACTTGGAACAAACTACTCCTGATCACTGTGTGGCAAGGGCAGAACCGTGACCATGAATGCCCAGGTAAGAGCACTGGGGGGTCACACAGGCCAGCCACAGAGAGAAATAGAGCTACGGGAGTGGGTCTAGCCAAGGGTGACACAGGTTTTTAAGGGACTGAAGCATCTCTCTTAAGAGGAAAGCCTGAAGGAGCATGGCCGGGTCAGCCTTGAGAAGAGATTGATGAGGTCCCCTTGAGAGGGGATCTCATCAATATCTATCAGGATCTGGAGCAAAGGTGTCAGGAGGACGGAGCCAGGCATTGCTCAGAGGTGCCAAGCAACGGGACAAGGAGCGACAGGAAGAGACTGATGCACGAGAAGTTCCACCTGAATATGAGGTAGAACTCCTTTACTGTGCAGGTGACCAAGCACTGGAACAGGCTGCCCAGAGAAGTTGCGGAGTCTCCCTACCTGGAAATATTCCAGACTGTGGACACAAACCTGTGCAATGTGCCCTGCGATGACCGTACTCGACCCGGGAGACTGGTCCAGATGACCCACTGTGGTCCCTTCCAACCTGCCCACTCTGTGACCTGCCGGGAGTGTCACGCAGAGCACGACCAGGATGTCACCCGAGCTCCATCCCATCACAAGCCTGCTCCGCGGTCGGGACCGGCACCGTGACAGCCGCTTTCTGAACCGGGCCAGCGGCCTGCCGGAACCTGCCTCCCGCAGATCGCAGCCCGGGCATCCTCCACGCTGCTCCGGGCGGCCCGGTCGGCAGCGGAACCCCGGCCCCGGCCCCCCGTGCGGTGAGCCCGGCCCCTG
>VZRN01001155.1:280288-295110 GCA_013397935.1 Dasyornis broadbenti
CGCCGCCCCCACAGGTAGATCGCGCCGGCGCCCAGCAGGATGGGCGCGCCCAGCACCAGCGCCAGCTGCCAGCGGGACAGCCCCGCGGTGCCGCCGCCGCCGCCGCCCGGCGCCTCCACGGGCTTTGAGGCGGCCATGACGCCCGCGAGGAGCAGGAGAAGGGAGGGTCAGCGGACACGCGGGGCGCGCCGGGAGGCGAGCAGCTGCTTCCGCCCGCCCGCAGCGCCACCTGTCCGCGCGGAGGGGCAGCCGCAGCCCTGTGAGGGAGTCTGGGCGGGGCCCGCCGGGCGCGGGGCTAGGGCGACTCAGGGACAGGGCCGGACGCAGGGACAGGGCCGGGCGCAGAGACGGGGCGGGCTCAGTGACAGGCTGGGGCCGGGGGACCGCCCAGCCGAACAATGTTCTGGCCTCGGGGCCGAAGTGATCCGTGCGAAAGGAGTTCTGAGCCGCTCACACAAGAAGTGCCCTCCACGTCTGGAGTACAGCGTCCAGTTCTGGACCATTCTCTCAGTACCAGAGAGACATGGAGTTCCTGGAGTGGGTCCAGCAGAGGGCAACGAAGGTGGTTAGGAGGCTGGAGCATCTCTCTTAGGAGGAAAGACTGAGGGAGCTCTGCCTGTTTAGCGACGAGAAGAGACAGCTGAGAGGGGCCCTCGTCCATGTCTACGAGTACCTAAAGAGGGGATTCCAAGAAGATGCATCCAGGCACTTCTCTGTGGTGCCAAGCAATGGGACAAGAAGCAACGGGCAGAAACGGATGCACGGGAAGTTCCACCTGAATATGAGGAAGAACTTTATTGTGCAGGTGATCAAGCACTGGAACAGGCTGCCCAGAGAGGTTGTGGAGTCTCCTTCACTGGAGATATTCCAGACCCATCTGGACACAATCCTGTGCCATGTGCTCTGGGATGACCTGCTTGAGCAGGGAGGTTGGACCAGGTGATTCACTGTGGTTCCTTCCAACCTACCCAGCCTGTGAGTCTGTGAAGCTTCAGCTAACGTGGCTTATTCAAACTTTCTAGGACTTTGTACTGAAGAGTTTTGAAGCAATCCTTGTTATAAATTACACCTTTCTTTTTTTTTCTCAATTATTAGTTGAATCTGTCATAGAAATATTTTAACATGCAATACTGGAATTTCGTTCGTGTGTGCATCTATGCCTAGTAGCATCCTTACTATAGGCAGAGGAAGCTTATGTTTCTATCTCCACTTATTTCTCTGGTGCACTCAGCTGAAGATGAGGAGGAGTCATCTTTGATATGTTTTTACAATCAGATAACTCTAGTCATCTCAGGTATGGAAATTTTATAGTAGGTGGAAATGTGAGGAGATACATATTGCACAGAACAAAAAAGGACTGCAAATAAAACTGCAATAAGATAGCAAAGCAAATACTTCAGGATCCCAAATAAAATTTGCCATGCTACTAAAATTTGCCCTACTCTGAGTTAGTATATCTGCGTGCCTGGTAGTAAACAACTTGAGAAATATCCTTTAATTTATGGATTATTACTATTTATTTAAGCATATTTTGAGAAAGGTATGGGACAACCTCTCTCCCAGTTCTCCCTGTCACTGTCTCAGCAGGGCAGAAGCATTTTGTATTCCACACATCAGCCACAAGTTCTGTCTTGCACATCAGTAAAGAAGAGACTTGAACCACACAATAGAAAATACATCTCCAGCAGGTTGATAGCTTCCTACTGGGACAACCTCAGTTCCACCCTCATGATACTTTCTGTAGGCCTTCGGATGTGCCTTGCCTGTATAGATGAGTGGCCTCCAGGATGTAAGCCACATTCAGGCTGTTTGAATATGGCCAGGAGTGTCCTTCGCCACCAAGAGAATCAGCCTACACATCTCCTTTTTATTGCTTCAGGTGTCTTTTTACTGCACTGTTTTGCAGGTACTCCCCTCACTCCTATCTAAGCTGCTGCAGGCTTGGTTGTGTCTCCAAGCTCTTATATATAATATGTGAAGTGATGCCATCTACATACCCATGTACTCAGGTTCCTCTGCTAATCACACTCTTGCCTGCCCTGAACAAGGTAAAACTTGGCCAAATAGCCATCTATGATCAATTGTTCCCTTCACCCATATTTTTCAAAATTAATGGTCCTACATAGTACTGAAACCTCACACCTACACCCACAGGGATGAAATTGGAATTTTGTAACTACATCTATAGTTCTAAATAGGTGGGGAAAAGGCAAGGTTTAATGCTGGACCACTAGCTCTCTGTAAAGCTATATTACTAGTAAGCTTTTTGGCATATTTCTGGCCAAGACCAACCAGCGTCTCCACAGCAATGCCTGGGCACTGGGAGAACACCTAGCACACACCAAGGTCTGCTTCCAATAAGAAGTTAGATTTGGGTTCTTCCTCCTATGCAGTTTTCTAATACCATCCCAACAGGCTCTACAGCCTTAGAGCCCCCTTGTTCTCCTGCCAGGTCCCAAACCATGTAACACATCTTCAAATTTCTTAAAAACAGCAGTTTTACAGGTTACAACAGTTTTTGTGTTATATCAGATATTTTGAAATAAGGAGACACAAAAATGACAACAAAGTATTACAGACACAGTGCAGTACATAGAGGCTTGAGGAGACCCACAGCACAAGCATCATGAAGGATATGTGTGGTCAGTCCAAACCCTTGGTCCAAGGGCCAGAAATCAGTCCCTGGCCCTATTCTGTTCTGTGGTATAGGCAGGGCATATGTGGCTTACAGCCAGGGCTGGTGAGGAGGAACCAGCCCATTTTTACCGTGAGTGCATTCAAGTGAGGCAGGGCCTCCCATAACCCTGATATGGCAGATGAAATTACTTAGGTGAAAAGCAGCTGCTCACAAGCTTACACTGCCTGTCATAACCCAAAAAAGATCAAGCAATTGCTTCAGGGAGGGCTTGGCTTCTACCTAGACAGACCATGTTTCCTAAATACTGAAGGAAGAGCAAAGGCAACAGAAGTCAGGAGAGAGAGCAGCAGGGGGAGAGTGGGCCATTTGTGCTCCCTCCCACAGAGCCAGCTAGGCCTCTGCAAGCAGCTCTGCCAATTTTTGACCAACATGGATATGTCAATTCTGCTTCTCAAAAATCACAAGCCTACTTTAGGTTTGTCCCCCGCAGGCATGTTACTGTGGACAATTCTGCATTGGTATTGACAGCTGGGGCACTCAGCAGCAGCACACAGGGAGCAGCCACAGCCCTGCCACCCGCCCCCTGCGGCAGTGTCATATTGGACATCACTGCAATGGAAAGGTTAAAGGAAACCTTGTTGAAAAGAGATGAGAAAGGGTTGACTTTATGTTTAGACAGCACCCAGGGCTGCAGTGGGACAGAGTCTGGGGAGGGAGTGCAGAAAGAATGGTTGAAACTGTGTCTCTGCTTCCTCTTGTTGGCAGAATAGTGTGAAGCTACTGGCCTGGTGGTGAAATTTGACCTTGCTTTTCATTGTCTGGTTGGGAGACCCCTCCAAGTTTGGAGCATTGTACATGGAATATGATGAGGATGATGATATTTTCTTTGCAAAATGGATGAGCAGCTTCTGGGGCCACAACTTGATCGATGAGAAAGAGGGCAGAGGCCACAAGAAACATCTGACACGACTCTGTAGTGAAAGGAGAGCATCCCTACCGGTAAGAGCTGTGTGCAGCTTTCTCAGTGTGCGACGTGGTTTATGTATAAATATAAGTTCCATCCCCAGAGGCATGGCCCTAGAGATATATGAGGACGGGACACCTTGCCCAATAAGTTCAGTTCCTGCTGGCAGCAACTAGTTGCTTTTTGAACTTAGCTGTCTGCAAGGGTCAGGCCTCTGGGTCTTAGAATACAGCAAAACTGGCAAACTGCAAGATAAGTGATGATAGGACCACAAATGTAAGGAGAAGCGTGTAATAGCTGCTCAACTATGTATTACAATATTGTTCTGGCTGCTCAGCACAACCTGGCAGAGATCAAAACATTTTGCAACTGGCATACATAAAAACTGTCTGTAACGAGTCATGTGAAAAACTGTGTAACTCCCTATGTATTAAAAGGATTTGGACCTAATGCAACTATTCTGTCCCAGGAAATTTTACCCTTTACCCCTTGGGACTTACCTATTTTCAGGTGTAACTTCTATTTTAAGCAAGAGGATGCAGTCCCTCCTGGTTTTAAACATCTGACTCTGAAAACGATACAGCACATGACAAAGCTTACTGAACTGTGAAGTAAGATTTTAAGGTAGAAGTACGTTCTTTATTCTTAAACTAACAAAACAGTTGGGAAAGGAGCAGGTTCATGTGCAGAAGGCAGCTCACAACTGTCTAAGTGATTATCAAAATCGGGCTGAACTGAAAACAGCTGTTGACAGTCTTCTCTTTATTCAAAGATTGTTGCTTTCATTTCAGCTTTTAAAATCATATTTAGGTCCAAATCCATCTCCTTTTTTCCAACTATGTCAGTTGTCTTACAAAGATACTATGTTTCCTTACAAACCACTTTTTACTTAGATCATTATGGCTGCAAGGAAGAAAATGCTAATATATTGGGGAGAAACAGCTAATCTTTTCCAAGCTCTTTTTTGTGCCACTCTATGTTTCCACCTTGCAAGTTCTTCTCCACTGAAGCTGTCATGTTCTAAGCCACGGGATTTTTCATTTCCAAAAAAATTGGCTAAGAAAAACAAAAGAGTCCAAAACCACTTCCTCCCTCTTTGAATTCATGTACAGGCTGGAGAGGTAACCTTCACTCATGATTTCTGGTCTGATCAGCCACATTTCTTATTTACTGTTATATTTCACCTCAGCCGCAGATTACAAGACAGACTCTGAGCTAGAGCTTTGCTGCTGTGTTCCATCAGAATGCCAAATATATAACATTTATTAATGGGAGGGGAAGGAGGTTAATTAATTTTACTTTATTTTAATTTATTTTAGTTTTTCACTCAAAGATCATGCATATGTGATTTCTTTAGGCCTCAATAGAAGGCCTGGAGTATAAGAATGTACTTTAAATCACTTTCCATTCATCAAGGTGCTGAACACATCCTCTTGAATATTTGTGTCTGTATTTGTGGGTGCACAGACATTTAATTTGAAGCATGTCCTAATATTCAGTTTGTTCAAAAGCTATTTAAATATTTAGCTAATAGCTATTCAAATACTTTGCTATACTTGCATTCCTGAATCCATACCTAGAATTCAGATTAAGTTAGCTGACAGAAAGACTGATTTTTGCTGTTACTGTTTAACAAGCTAAAGATATTATGTACACTTAATTATATTTGGCCTTTACGTTAATGCTTCACACGAATTTGCCTTGCCTCACTAGTTTTATATAGAAGATATAGATTTAAAATACTTTATGTCTCAGTGCCAGAAGTTGACTGAAGGAATGAGACAGGAAGATTTGTTTGGCGATTTTATGATTTGGGGATACATTTTGAGATTAAGTTTTCAATTGGAAGTTGACTAGCTGGTAGTAAAGAGCAGTAGTACATGTTGTCTTTAACCAAAGCTAGAAGTTAAACAAATTGGCACTACCGATGTCTTAGAAATACCTCCAGAAAGAACATGTCCTTGTTGAGAGCAATAACTTGCTATTGCACCTGGATGTGTGGTTTTTACACAGTTACTACAAATTACAAGTACTGTAAGATTCATTATTACAAATTGTAACTATTGTAAGATTCAAAACACTTGTACTGTTATTTAAATATTGTCTTCATTTTATCAGAGCAGTGCTAATTATCAGGAGAAATAATAACTGAGATTAGACTGCATGTCTTCTGTAGATCACAATGTATCCTTTCTTCCCTCTCAACATTGCAAATTGAGATAGCTCCACCATCTAGATTAAAATCAAGTCAGCAAGTTCTGACACAGCTGTTGGCAAAGGCTCTTTGTGCAGGTACAGTGGTATTGCCAAACAACACTGCCAGCACACTTGGTCCCATATCCAAGGCTGGTATCCAGGGCATCAGCAACAGGGCAGTCCTGCCCACATGAACTGCTTCTGCACCATGAGCCCTTTAGTGCTACATAGCAAAGTGCTCTTAGTGTAGCACGAAAGGTGGTTCTGCTGGAAAATCTCTTTCAACTCCAAATTGGTGTGTTGCTCTTTGTAGTTTTTCTTGTGCGGTAGTAAACTCCTGAGGTATCCTATCATGGTGCAGCCCCCATCCCAAATGGATAAAGCTTTGTAGAATAACTCCCAAACTTACAACAGTTTTCATTACTTTTTTTCCCAGTATCTTGGTATACCTCACAAACACTACTGAGATGAGCTTCGCAAAATGCTTTTGCTGTTGTCATTCTCATTTTGCAGAGGGGAACACAAAATTACATTCATCCTTTACTGGGTCACTGGCAAGTCAGGCTAAAACATATAACTCCATTCTTCTGAAAAACATCAGAGTTTTATATGTTGCTGTGGGCCAACACTGAATGTGAAAACTGCCTGGGGAGAATTAAGTCATCTATTTCCATCTCCTTTATTTAACTCATTCCCTCGGCAGACTTTAGACAAATTACCTGTGATACCCTTTTTGAAGACTCCAGCTATGACTTTCCTTGACACATTCTAGTTATCCTACATCATTTTGGTTCAGAACAGTTCTTACCTCCCAGACATTTTGTTGTAAGGAAAAGATAGGTGGCAAAGGAGAACTGATAAGAGTTTTATGACCTATGTATGTACCCACCTTCAAATAGACATTGTTGCTTACAGGAGAAAATTGCTAAGATCAGCTGAGAGTGGGAGAGAACAACTGACTGCTGTTCAAGTTATTTAAACTAAACTTAGACTGAACATCTACCACAATATTGTTACTACAGATCAATTGGAGCCCAGACTAAAACATTTTAAAGAAATATACGCTTGTCTATAAGCTTCTTGGAAGGAAATGAAGCCATGGGAGACTATCTGAATGTCAGATGTTCCAAAATATCCCTAAAATACTCAGGTCACTGTGTAAGCTTCAGCAAATAATGAACACTTGTGTTGACACACTGAAGATTAATTTTCTTACTAGCAACTGTGCAAACTCTCAGATCAAGCCCAAAGATATTAGCAATTAACTTGTCTACAACAGAAACTGAGAAAGAGGTAAGACAATTATAGTGACATCACTATTTGTTGTGTGAAGTATTTTTGTTTGTGCACCTTCTGTGTATTTGAGCTGGGAAATTAGCTGAATATTAGCTGTTTTGTAAACAGATATACTGAGCATGACTGGAATTTACCCAATGCAGAAAAAAGGACTACTAATGGGAATGAGAAACAATCACTGAGATCCCTTGGTGCTTCTGGCTTTCCCAGCACTGACAAAAAATTCCATTTTGATAGTGGAGCATCTAACATTCTTCCTTCCAATGCCTTTTCCCCTGTCCTAGCTCCGGTGGTGTGTATCATGCAAAGGCACTGTGAGAGAAGGCACAGTCACAGTAAGTTGATTGCATAGACCTGTCTGTGTAGCTTTACCCTTAGCCCACTGAGGCAAATGGGTATTTCAGAGTCTGTCCCTTTTCTGGACCATTGCTGCCATATCTGTAGGTAAACGGCAGTCTTTTTGTTAAGGGTTAAACTGTGATTCTATCTGTGAAGAGAAATTAAAAAGCAATGTCTTAGTAAAATAAAACATTTACAGACATTGCAAAACAGGATTGATAGAATACAATCCCCCGTTTCAGCTGTCCTCCTGTGTTTGTGGTTTGTTTTATTCTGCTGAACCCGCTAGGAACAGATACCAGTGATTTTTACCATGAGACAATTTTTATTTCCAGGAAAGAATATATGTTGGTGCCATTAAAATGACAGAGAAGACATTTAGCTTGTTGAGCCTGGCATGGCATGTCCCTCGAGCACAATGCAATTGCTTTGATGCTTTCTAAAGTAACAATACAATATGACCTTACAGAACTTGCAGCTGTATTGACTGGTTTGAAACCAAAGTAAAAATAATAGGGCAGAAATCATTAACACTACTCTCAGAGGCAGTCCATAATACTTGACATAGTAAGCTTATGTCTGGAAAAAAAAAATGGAACCACTACCTTATGTTTTGTAAACTCTTCAATATTAGGTACTTCTGTCAGGCATGAGATTTATTTTTAGCATCTCTCATCAAGACTGTCAATGTGATATAGCCACAATCATATGAATGCACAGCCTCGCTATTTAGAGAAAGGCTGCATAGGTGCCTGTTGTGCCAATACATTTATAGTAGCATCTGGGAGAGAGGGAATGAAATTGTATGCAGAACATGTTTCAGGTCCCTTGCAGTCCAAGGTTTGTAGATTCATGTGAACACTATACCAAGTTGGTTTAGTTTTCCTCTGTTTGTTAAAATAACAAAACAGCCAATACACACGCCACAAACCCTACTTTAAGTGTAGGGTTTTCTACTGGGTTTTCTTAGAAAGCATTTCAGAACCTGTAGGATAAACCTTCATTTGTTGTAAACAATCACAGCTCCCATAAAGCCAGCAGAACTTCTCAGGGTTGCTTAGTAGCTGAAGGCTTAGTACCAGGCTTATACAAAACACAGACTCACAGAATCAATTAGGTTATAAAAGACCCCTGAGATCATCAAGTCCAACCTTTGACCAAACGACCACCATGTCAACTAGACCACGGCACTGAGTGCCACGTCCCGTCTTTCCTTAAACACCTCCAGGGACAGTGACTCCACCATTTCCTTGGGAAGTCCATTGCAATGTCTAATCATCTTTTCTGTGAAAAAATTCCTCTTAATGTCCAAAAACATATATGCATTCAAACATGTATACAGCAGCTGAGTTCCTGGAGTGCCCTGATCTGACACCTGCAGGGGTGTAATCTTCAGTACCTCCCATCTCTCACAGTTTTCACCATCTGCATCTTACCAGTGATCAGCTACTTATATTGAAAAAGCACCAACAGCTGGCAGGGTTTGGGGTGTCCCAGGCTCTATGTGGTGTCCTTCTCACCCATCTCTTCTACAGCTCTGTCCATTTCTAAAACCACCAGTACATGAATCCACAGGAAACAGCAGTTCTGTATCAGTTTAATCTCCTTTACAGACATTCAATTAAACACAGCTGATGCAGATCAATAGCTTTTATCTGCATGCCAGACCTGAGAAAATTGAATCATATAGAAACTAAACAACTACCTACTCTCTCACCACTTCAGTCCTGCAAATGTAATTGTAGAAGTCTGTTTCCTACCACTTCTCTGGTAGGGATGTGTCCCTCAGTACCCTGAAAGTGCTCCTTCATTAGTTCAGGAAAAATGTACCCAAGAAACCATGTAGGCCATGCTGAAAATTTGACAGAACTCCGTGAGAAATGGTTGCTGTCTGTGTTGGTTTTTGCTTGGCCCAGTTTTTGCTAGTGGGGAGGAGCCCACAAAATGGCTCCTGTGAACATGTCCAGCAGAGCCAATCCCTGATGGCTCTGGAAATGATGGACATGCTGCTGACCAAGGCCGAGCCAATTAGAGATGTTGGTTACGCCTCTGTGAAGACATATTTAAGAAGAGACCAAGGTGAGGGGGGCACACACTTCTCTTGGCCAGAGGAGGAGGAGGTGGTGAAAATATGTGAAGGGAAATAACAACAATGCAGACACCAAGGTCAGTGGGGAAGATGGGGAAGGGGAAGCTCCAGACATCGGAGCCAAGGATCTTCTGCAGGCTGTAGTGAAGTCCATGGTGAAGCGGGATGTCCCCCTGCAGCCCATGGAGTCCACGGGGGATGCTAAGATTCATGCGCAGCCCTGCGCTGGAGCAGGTGGATGCCTGGAGGAGGTCGTTGCCCAGCAGGAATCTCGGTGGAGAAACAGGCTTTTACAGACTGAATTAAGTGCCCTACGCTGATGCCTGAGAGAGACTGTGGTTCAGCAAAGAGGAATAAAAAAAAGCCTTGCTCCCGAAATGGAACAGCTGACTCAGAGGTCTGGTCCGTGGACAAGAGACACCACACTGCAGCAGTTTTGGGGAAAACTGTCTACCCATGGAGGAAGTTCATGTGACAAGTTCGGGCGGACTGCCACTTGTGAGATTTTGGGACCCACAGCTAAGCAGAAGAAAAAGACTCCTCTCCCCAGAGCAGTGGAGAAACATTTCAGTGATGAACTGACCTACCCTCCCTTCCCACTCCCCCATGCCTTGTTCCCTTGTGCAGCTGCTGGGAGGGAGGAAAGGGGGTGAGTGGAAAAATAGTGTCTTTGAAAGTTTTATTGTTAACAGAATCAGAGAAGTAAATGAGAAAAGAAATAAAAGTTTTAGCCTGTTTTTCTGCCCTGAGTGCATCTTTTTCTCCTAGTTTTCCTTATCTCAACTCATGAGCCCTGGGTGTATTAATTTGTGAGTGCCTGGCATTTGGCCAGAGTCAAACCACAACACTGTCATGCTCTAATTTCAAACATCTGATAAGACCTGGAGTACTGATGGGTCAAACCTCTTATCTGACTTATCTGGCCACAAAAGGCTGGGTAATGATTTTTGAGTCCTGTCTAGAAACTGCAGCCAGGTGCAAGGCCTGAGTTTTTGAGGTTGTGAAGAGTCCCAGTTCCTTTTAGTGTCAGTGAACACTAAGAGGACCCAGCACACTCTACATTTGAAATGTTCATTTTTGTGCCAAAACTTAAATCCTCAGACCCAGGAATAACAGGAAATTCTGCCACTGACGCCTTCAGAAAGTGGGTTCTTGGAAGTGTGATTCTCCTGCACATAAAAAGAAAGATACAGAATTCTGGGCAAGGTCCTTCACTTTGCACCACTGTTTGGAGAGTGTCTGTGGCAGATAAAAATCTGCCTTATGTGCTCTGCTTTAATATTCAATACTCAACAAAAACCTTTTGTTTTTCAGGCCAAGCTTTCCTCCCTCCATACGACACGACTTCATGCTACTGCCAAAGGCTCATCTTCAGGCCACCTCAGGGGCTCCAGGGAATCTCAAGAAGACCACGATATCAAATGCCACTGCCACAGAAAGGCAAGCAGAACACCTTCAGCAGACAGCTCATGCCCAGAGACAAGATCAAACTCCATTCAGGAATTTGTGGAGTCCTTTGAAAAGCAATTGCATCTTAAAAGCAAACGCTCCGTTTCTTTGGTAGGTAACAACCAACTTTAGACCACTACAGAAGAAAAAAGCCCAGCCAACAAGTCAGCTTTATCCTTTGTGAAGTTGCTGTGACTTTACTGGGGGAATTGCAGAAATAAACTCCAATTAGAATTTCTCATATTATGTGGTCTCAAATTACTACAGTAGCACAAGCAAGGTTAAAGTTGTATCATCAGTGTGAGGATTCTTGTTGTAGTGTTACTGTCTAGGCTTATTCAGGAATGTTTATCCTCAAAATGAGATACCACACTGGCTCACGTGGCAATGTTTTCTGAGGTTTCTATGGCTGTGACAACAAAACATGACAATACAAACCCTGGTTTGCTTCACTTTTGCTGCAAGACAGCCAACTTTTTCACTGCTGCTGACCTGACTTAACCTATGTGGTGTTATCTGTAATACTGCCAGACACTGCATTGTTTGAGAAGCTTCTCTTACCCCTCAGGACTCCATCCCTCTGCTTTCTGCAGCATCACCAGACAGCTGCAGCAACAGCTATTGCTATAAGTGGCTGAACATATTTTCACTGAAAGGAGTTGCAGGCAGCAGAGAATTCTCCCCCCATTTCATCGTTCTCCCCACCATTCTGTCCTGAGCCATGAGCATGTTTTTTGTCTGGTGTGAGTTGATGAAGTAGCCAATAACAACTTTTTGTCTATGACACTTTAATACACGTTTTTTATTTGATACATATCTGCTGTATAATACAATGGAAGAAAGGGTAATAACTCCTAACTCACTTTTAAGTATCAGAAGAACACTATCAAATTGTCACTGCATTCAAAAAGCTGTGCTTGAATAACACTTGACATCAGCATCAAATAGCCACAGAAAGCAGTATCTCTTTTTTCAGTTTCTTGAAACTGACAGTTTGTATGGAAAAGTAATTTTCAGCTATCTTTGCAGACCTTCTGCATAGCAAAAGAGAAAAAAAAATCCCTTTTCAATATGCAGCATATTACGTGATTACATGGTCCCATAATTATAGTCCTTGCATGACCAGTCCTCTAAGAATATGCAGAATTATGGTGATGACAGCACAGTTACACCGTTGTCAGAATTTCAAGTGCATTCTCTAATCTTATTTTTCTTCTTTAGGAACTATTCAGTTGATTTAATTTGGAAATTTACATTGCCTCATGTGCCAACATACACCAGTAGTTGTCTTGTTTATCATTTTTAATTTCTCCAAAATGTGTGTGACTAGAAAGTCTGTGAGTGTAGTTGCTGCATGATAAAGTGTAGTGAATAATGTATTACATATGGCTTCAGTTCCAGTTAAAAGCTGAATTCCAGTGCTGCTCTGCAATCAGCAGTGAGGTGTGCTGAGCTGTATTTTAATCTATTTTTCAAGCAGACCAAGTTGTTGTCTTTCTCTCAGTCACCATTGCAGTTTGGGAAATGTGAAGGACTTGCAAATCTCAAAGAACTGAGCAATAGGTCAGAGATCTGAAAGGAAATTTGGGCTTAAACCTGTGTCTCCAAATGGAGCATTTTTTGCATTCAGAGCTCTATGGGTGCAATTCAAACCACCATGATCAGACCGGTGAACAGTATGGGAAAGGTATTTCATCTCCTTCCCTGCATATTGTTTCTCTTTTATAAATATGTCTTTGAGAGCCCTTCTTGACATTGTTTTCAGTGAGGTCTTTGCAGCTAGCGCTGAAGAGCCTTTGGGTACATCAAGATGGATCACGTGAAAGGACAGAAACTTGGAGTCTGGGGTGAAATCTCAGAGTGCCTCCCTTTTTGCCTCCTGTCTGCTCTCCTCTTCAAGTCCACTAGGCCTGTGACCCTCCTGTCGTATGCAGAGCAAAATCAAAGTATGTGTGTTGCTTCTTGCCGAGCTTTAGGGTGACTGGTGTGGGCCTTGAATTTGAGCCCATCATGGTAAAGCTGATCTTGGTGGGGCAGGTTGCTGGAATATTTTGTTACATAGTGAAATAAAATAATGACCTTTTTTTTTATTTTGTTCTTGTAGGAGTCACATTTAATTCCCTGCTATTTTTTCCCTGCCTTTTAGCAACCTGAAGGCGCAAAGGAGAGACAAGAAAGAGAAAAATTGCATTTGAGAAAAAGCAAGTCTCGTAAGAAAATGGGAGAAAAATCAGAGCCAAGGAGAGAGCATGAAGACACTGAAGGTTCAGAAGTACCTGCAAAACACAACAAACAGTTTCAATCACAAGCAAGCATTCAGAAAGATTATGTATTCACGGGCAGCTAGAATGCATTGAGATAATCAATCTTAATGTACCCCCTGAAGAGCAGAGGGACCTTTCTTGTTGTTTTGACTAGAAGAGGCCTATTAGCTAGAATAACCCCTAAGCTGTAAAATAAAAGTAAATTTCAACTGCATCATTGGCACCATGTTACTACCTTCCTTTCTTCACTTTTGTTATTAGAAATGTGACCTTGTCATAGGAGTGTATAGGTAGCAAGAGCCAAGTTAGAAATTAACCACCATAAGAGGGTTTCAGGCAAATTTAGCATTGCCGCAGGAGAATGGTGGATGTGTTCATTTAAGAGGATACCATCTCTGTATCACAGAGCTGTGCAAAGTCATCCAAAGCCTTTTTTAATTGAAATTTAAATTTCTTTTTAAATTGAAAACAGGCTTATTGGTAGATTTGGGAAGAAAAAACTACACATAAACAGCTAGCTGCTTCCTGGCCCTGACATTCACTTAGATTTATCTTGAAAACAGGTATCTTTTTACTTTGATAACCTTTCAACTCCAAATTCATGTAAGTAAGAGAAGAGAAGCCCATATTCTCTTCTACACCACCCTGATGTCTCACTTTTTCTATCACTGTGCAGTATGACTCTTGTTTCTCTGGCATCTCCCAGCCCTCTCCCATGTCCTCAGTCCCACTTCCCCAGTCACACAACTAGTTCTTTCTCTCAGCTTTACCCTCATCACCTTACTTCTTTTGTGGCCTTCCCCCTCTCCTTTTGCTACTTTATAGTCCGGCCTCATAGCTACCAACCTATTTTGCTGCATCTCTACTTGTGCTTCATCAAAATTTGAGCTTTGCTGAAAATTCTGCATTAAGACCAGAGATATTCTGTCTCTCATACTTCCATATAATCTCTTCAAGGGATTGCTGGGGCATTGCAACCTCTTTTCCGTTTCCCATTTCCAGAACTTGTGCCAAACCAAGGAAATGGGAACTGGCTGTCTATGGTAAGCAGGACTTAAGAAAACTCTGTTCCTCTGGCTGAGGATCTCCTGAATACAGGTGTGAATCTCATCTCCCCCTGCTCACAAAGACATACACACTCCCACAATCCCCCTAAGCCCCCTTTTCTTCAACATGCCAATGTTCTCTGCAGATACAACCCTGCTCTCTTTGGGAATAATCTCCCTAGGCCTAGTGTGGAGAAAGCCTGATTTGGATAATACATTTAGAGAAGAGTGAAGACTAATGAAGTCATGAGCAAAAGTCAAGATCTGATGGATATTCTTCCTGTGGTTTTCTGTAATTAAAAAAGATCTTACTGATTTACCTTAGAACCTTACTTTTGAATATTCAGCCCTTTAAAAGCTTAGGGCATCCTTAAAACTTTGTAACACTTACCTTCATTAAAGGACTGTGGGGGCTGTTTTTCGGTTGGTTTTTTGGTTTTTTTTGGTTTTTTTTGGTTTTTTTTTGTTTTTTTTTGTTTGTTTGTTTGTTTGTTTTTTTTTTTTTTTGGGTCTTTTGGGGATATATAAGAAAAAAATTTAA